>CAUYPK010020971.1:0-28930 GCA_963574355.1 Loris lydekkerianus | reverse complement strand
CCAGAATGTTTATTGCAGCCCAATTCATAATTGCTAAGTCATGGAAGAAGCCCAAGTGCCCATCGACCCACAAATGGACTAGCAAATTGTGGTACATGTATACCATGGAATACTATGCAGCCTTAAAGAAAGATGGAGACTATGCCTCTTTCATGTTTACATGGATGGAGCTGGAACATATTCTCCTTAGCAAAGTATCCCAGGAATGGAAGAAAAAGTATCCAATGTACTCAGCCCTACTATGAAGCTAAACTATAGCTTTCACATGAAGGCTATAACCCAAGTACACCACAAGACTATGGGGAAAGGACCAAGGAAGGGAAAGGGAGGGGAGAGGTTTGGGTTTAGGGAGGGTGATGGGTCGGGCCACATCTATGGTGCATATTTTTATCTATAATAAAAAAAAATATTTAGTATCTATCAGTGTACCAGTTGCTAACTTAGTCTGCTATTAGAAAAGATGTGACTGACCCATTATAACTCAGGCTTAAAGGGTTGGATTGGGGTTTGTACTGGGACATCCATTCTCCCTTAAATTCGGAGGAATGGCTGCTCAAGATTGGTGACATAGTCTGGAGCCAGAGATAAGAGGGTTTCTCTTTTCATATGAAACTAACTGGCTGCCAGTTGTAATGGTGGCTCCCTGAGTATTATAGGGTCACAGGCTTGTGGAGTGGGAAGAGTCTTTATTCTGTCTGACTGAACTGACCAGGCCCAACTGAGGAAGACAGGTTATCAAACATACACAGAGCCAAGGCACTTACATACATGCAGTGTGCAGCTCACCTCTTGCTTGGAAAAATCTTCATCTTTTTTTGCTCTAAATCCATTATTTTTGTGTGTGAAAATTTTGGTCTTTTTCAACCTTCACTCATCTCCTTCTTCTTTGAATGTTATAATTCAAAGCCATTTATAATCTGTGAACACTCATGCTATTGTATTCTTTCAGTGTTCTTTAACCGTTTTATGCTGAAGAGTTTTGTTTCTACTAGTCTCTGGCATGAAGGATGGTGAGTGCTTTGAGGGAGGGGGTTGTATTCACCAGCATAGTGGCTGCAACTCAGTAATGACATGGCACATATTATCCGGTTAAGACAATGGCCGGCAGAGCAACACTACATCTTCTCTTGAATCTCCACTGAGCCTAATGCAGGACTGACTGACCACTTACATGCTAGGCACATGCTAGACACATGGTGTTTATGGATACTATCAATTGTTCATCGATTAATTCCTTTTAAAATATTGTTTTTTTAGGAAAACTCACTTCCAGTACCCAGGTACCATGGAGGGCATTGCATAACCTTGTATGGCCTTTGAGAAGCTGTGCTTTTCACTGAGAGAAGTTGTGTGTCGTGTTGTATTCTTGGAATGCAAAGGTATGGCTTCCTGATAGGCCCAGCAGATTTAGGAAAAAACAAACCTATTTCTGGGATTCTCCTTGGGGTTCCACTAAGGGGCATCAAACCAGCCTGTGGTAACTAGAAAGTCTTCCAGGTGAGCTTCAAAGATGACATATTTTTTGTGTCTTTCTAGCCTTTTTAAAAAATTTAATAGGCCTTAGACCTCTTTCTTAAATGAAACTCTATAATTTGAATTTGCTGTTTTTGTGATTGAAGTACAGTGTGGTCTCCCAGAACCTTGTGTTCTTAGCTTAGAGGATCTCTGAGAATCCTATAGACAGACACAGAGAACACTTTGAGAACAAGTACTAGTGATTATAGGGAATGGGCGTCATTCATTTTGGTGACCCAGCATCTAAATGGCTTTCCATTTGGGAAGAACATAATTTTAAATCAGGATGAATTTATAGATGTGGGTGCACTTATCAGAGATATTGTATTCAACATTTTGGCTCAAGTATTTGAGATTTCTAAGTATTTTATAAGATGGCTTGCTGAAACCTATACTCAATAATGGCCTGTAAGGAATCAAGATGCCACGAAACCCTTGACATGCTGGAAAGAACAAAAACAAAAAAAAGAGAGAGGAAGGTTGACATGGATTTATCATATCACTTATCTACCTTTAACTGTATCCCCTAAGAGGGACCAGAAGATGCCTCCTTTACCAATGCACTGAGAAATACTAATGGGGTGTGCCAACATCTTTGATGAGTGCTATAAAAGCTATTATGTATATGCTGGGAGTGCCGTAGTTGAAATTGAATCCCTGGTTTCACTGGGGATACTAGCATCCTCAAGGGAGGAAACCAGGGACTGACACTTGCAAAGCCTCCAGAGGCATGGTGGTGTATGCATTATTTAATGTTAATTGTATCAGAGTCCATGCTGGTTAGCTTAAACAGAAAAGGGATTTTATAAAAGGATATTAGGTAGCACATAGGATACCTTTGGAGGGAGAGTGGCCTATGGCTTTGGAGTGGTTGTAGTGAGATGCCACTGCTCCCTGGCACTGCTAACATTCAGGACTGGGTGCCAGGCACTCTGCACTCTCATCATTTAGGGCTGGCTGCCTCTACCAGTATGCCTGCCAGATGTCAGTGCCACTGCACTTAGCCTCCTCTTCATTTTGCTCACTTCCAAATCCAGTTTTTATACAGATGTGTCTGATTTGTTAGAATCTAAGTCACATACCTTCATTTTAACTGCAAGGGAATCTGGAATGTAAGAATTTTTAGCTGGGCATTTTCCTGCATTGTGAATTACTGTGTTTCTGTTAGCAAAGAAAAAGTGGAGAATGGCTATTGGGTAAGCATGTCTAACACGGCACGGTTCCAGGCTAGTCAGAATGGTCTGGACAATGGGATCTTAGGCACGGTGAATTGATTGTAATATCTTTGCATTGAAACACGTCTTCTAAAAACTTTCTTGGTCCATATAATAAAAACAAACTAGCAATGTACTCCATACAAATATGAAACTAGTAGATGAACAACTACATAGCTGGAAGAGAGAAAAATACATTTAAATTCAAGAAGGGGTGGAGGAGGAGAGGGTGTGTGGTGAGCTCTTACTGAAAAGCTACAAAGTAGGGGTACACGGCACCCCTCCTGGGTGAAGGGCTCAACTACAACTTAGACACTACCTAAGAAACCCAAAGAATGTAACCTAATCATATGTACTCTCATATTAATCCAAAATAAAAAATAAATAAGTTAAAAAGAAATCTAACAGGGGTGGCTCCGTGGCTCAGTGAGTAGGGCGCCGGCCCCATACACAAAGGCTGGTGGGGTCAAACCCAGCCATGGCCAAACTGCAACAACAACAAAAAGAAAGAAATCTAACAAACAGTAATCATCCAGTTTATAACCTTGAGCCATAGACCCAGACTCTATTTTAAAAAGGAGTAGCCAGATACCCTTGGGGAATAACCCAGCAATTAAATCACACATATATTCTGCAAACTCTAGTCCTAGCTGTCTTCAAAGAGCTCTCAAGCCATTTATCAAGGTAACAATGGCTTGGGGGAAAGGGATTGTATCTTTTATATTTTTCATTAATTTAGAGAATCTTTCATTAATTTTGGGGAATCCAGTATTCCCCTGCAGTCCACTAGTTTGGGGGGAATCTTATGGTAGTTAGGTGATAAATTTTGATGCCATAATTGGCCTCGTGGACCACAAATCCATTCCTTGTTATTTGTCTAAGTTCCTGACTGCATAGTGGGAATAGATACATTCAATACAAGGCAGAATTATTACATTGATTTTAAGAAAATTTTCTGTAATGCATCAATGTACAAAGATATGATTTAATAAAAAATAAAAAAAGGAAAAGTTTCTATGTTAGAAAGTGCCAAAGGAAAGACCTAGACCAAAAGCAATACTCTGTCCCTGGGGGAAATCACTGAAGCCATGAAAGACTTGAAAGCAGCAGATACGGTGATTTTCATCACAAGGCCACTTGAACCTTACACTTATAAGTGTACACAATACACTTATTTGTGTATTGCAGGAGGTGGAGCCATTCTGGCAGCGTCAGTAGATTATTATAATTATGACAAAGTGGCCTCCAACTACAGCTACTCCAGATATGGCCACCTCACTGGAGCAAATCACCTAGCTCTTGACACTTACTCTGCAGCTATTTGTAAGTCTAGTGTTTAATGAGAAAAATTCTGTTTTGATAAGAAAACACCATTTGCTTTCACTTGGCAAGGACTGTAGCATATGTCATTGCTCTAGCCGCTCATCTCTCTGTCAGAATTTAGTCACAGAGATATGTAGGCATTGCTTTATTCTACAAGAAATAGAGCTGTTTTAGCATATTGACTTGACAAAAACTATACTGAAAGGACTTAGAGAGGAGGAGATGTATGTGCTATAGACAACCAAGTAGGACATATCAACACCAGAGGGTAAAGGTTGAATTACATGAAAATACAGATAACTAGTGATCATTAAACTATTTCTTATTTTTGCTTACTGTCTTTTGCAATATACATGTATAGATTTATAAATAAATAATTAGTTCATTGTTTCTATTTTATGTTTTTTCACTTATCATGATTTTATAGATGTATGGCATAGGGACATTGTGAGCTTTCATTCCTACCTAAAATACTATATAATCTGCTTAGCTTAGCTATCCCATTAGAGCTTAGGTTGTTACTGGTTTTTCTATATTCTAAGTACTGTTGTTATAAATGTCTTTATATAAATTGCTTTCTTTGATTTGGGTTATTTCCTTAGGGTATGTTTCCTTAAAGTGGAATTATTATGTCAAAAGGTATGATCAATTTTATAGCTTTTGTTACATATTGCCTATTCCTTTCTAGACAGATTGAACCAATTTACAGTGTTGCTGACTGTAAGTACTAGGCATGTTATTCTCCCACAGTTTTCCTAAGTGAATTTTCTATGTTTTATTTATTTTGGTTAATTTAGTATTGTGCAATGATACCTTAAAGTTGTATTAATACACATTTCTTGAACTGTTAGGAAATCTTGTGCACCACACAATGTGACAACACGCTCTGTCATTCTGTGGTGTGTTCATGTTGTTCTGGTTTCCCTGATGAGGCTGTGAGCCTATTCCATGGTAGACACTCTACGTCATATATGTATTGATCCATCTGTCCACCATACACCAGCATTATTATGTTCCAGTTCAGCCACTGTGCTGGGATGGAGGAATACAGAGGTTGAGATGTAGCGCTCACCCTCAAGGGGCTCTCACTGTAGTTTGGGAGAGCAAAAAATACCAGTGATTATAAATACATGTGATTTAAAATGTGCACAAGGTGCTAATGTGGTTCAGAGGGGGAACATAGGGGAGCTTATCCAAGCTGTCCTTAGAAGAACTGTTGGAATACTTCTAACAGGAACTGTGCTTGTGCTCAGGTAACCAACCCTCAGGTAGAGTGAATCAAGTTTTGGAAGGTAAGTAACAGTTAGCTAGGGGGTGAGAGGTGTGGGGGAGAATGAAATATGGATCATGTATAATACTTCAAAGAGAGAGAGCAGCGAGTATAGAATCGCCATGGAGCAAGTGCATCAAGGAAGGGTCTAAGCAGGTATGTGCTGGGAGAGAGGCTGTGAACTTAGGTGAACCTGTTGGGATGTTTTCAGCTCTAAATAATACAAAACTCTGACCCAACTGATTTAGACAGTGAGATAAATTTATTAACTCGTTAAGAAAGAGGTTCAGAGATCCGGCTGCGCAGAATCAGTGAACTCATACTTTGGCATCCTAGAGGGATTTCTTCAAGGATAGTTCCCAGGTCAAAAGGCACTGTCTCTTTTTTTAATGCCTCTTTTCAAGAACAATGAAACCTTTCCTAACAGCTTCACAGAGGACTTTCCACTTCTTGGTAAATGCTGTGTCACACCCGCTTTCCCCAACAAAGTTCCAGCAAGAGGGATGGAATTGCCGTGACTGGCTGAGATGCTGTAGGACTTATTTAAGGGCTGAGAATAGGATAACCTTCCCTGAGAGTTGAACCTGGTTAAAATCATGGGTTAGCAAAGAAGAGAGGGTAAAGGGTTTTGGACAATCAATTACATGTGCTATAGTAAGGAATTTTATTTGTATCTTCTATGAGGCTGGTTGATTCATGTGATGAATAATATTCTAGTGAGACCTTATTATTAATCAGTTTTGAGTCATGTAGAGTTCTGGTAGTAATAGGAGAGTCATCGCAGTGCTCTCCTCACCCTTCCCTAGTAAAACAGTGGGGAAAGAGAGATGAATAGAGTCACTAAATAAATGTTTGTTGCATGCCTACTGTGTGCCATGGATACAGAGCAGAATAAGCTATAGCACTTTGTTTTCATCCTCAGTGAGCTCACAATGAGGGGTAGGTGAGGAGACAGATGAAGGAATAAATAGCTTCATGCACGGCCCTCCCCTGACAACATAAACAAAACCTTTCTGTGGACGTTGTTGGCACTTCGGTATCTGGGTTAATGACAAGGAGATGATAAAACAGAGCAGTTAAGGGCATGGTCCCTGAGTCCTCAGACCTCAGTTTGAGTCCTAGCTCTCATGCTTGCTAGCTATGAGGATAAGGTACTGAATGAATCTTTCTGAAACTCACTTTACTCAACAGCAACAACTAAAGTTGTCCTTTTCTGGGTATCTGCTCTATTCTCCCTAATAGCTTTACCTAGTTTTCACACTTAATTTTTGCAGCTACCCTTATTCTCTTGTTCCCTCTATTTGCTGTATTTTGTCCAACCTTTGGAAAAGACAACTTTTCTTACCCATAGGGCTGCTTGAGTCATAGGCTTATCCCAGATCAATCCCCGAATCTAGAGAAGTGGGGTATTATGGTGGCAAAACCAAGATCAAATGTTTAGTCCTGTGGTTAGAAGAAAGGCAGTGGGCAGACTCTCCTGGGCAGCTAAAAACAATACCTATCATGCTGCACTTTAAACACTGTTGGCCAAGAGAGAGGCAGCAGGGTAAGGGCATCTAATGGATTTCAATCCTGTTCTGATTTGGATGTGTGGGATTCACAGCATCAAACTCTCCAGCAGATTCCAAATACTATCATATTTTACTGAAATCAACATGCTGGTGAGACAAGGAGGCTGACAGACAGCAGATGGCTCCCACACAGAAAGGCTAATCAATTCAGACAAACAACAGCCATCATAAAAAGAATGGGATGTACACAGCATGCGCGCACAACTGAGCAGCTCAGACAAAGGCTCTTTCTTGGCCTCGTCAGGAGGGAGAACAACTTCTAGGAGACAACATGGTGGAAAGGCTGGGCCTTTCAGACCCTCTCTGGCTGAACTTACCTTCCTCTGCTCACCCATGCAGACCTCTGCAGCTCTTGCACTGAACCCCTCAGGCTTTCTTGTTGTGCCTTTGTTCACTTCCGTCCCCTCTTCCTGGAGTACTCCACACTCCTCCTCTTTCTGAGCTAGTCCTCACAGTCCAGCTCAACTCTACCCTCTTTTTGAAGACTTGGATTTTTGTTAATGTTCCCTGGATGTGTTTGTGACCAATTATCCCAACCAGATTAACTAGATGCAGATTTCTCAAGAGCAGGTGGCATGCCTTACACATCCCCACATCCCTAGGAGCACTTGGCACAGACTTTGAACTAAGTTGTTAATGAAAGTTCATTAATTCACTTCCAACCTTGAGATGAGGGAGTTATGTTTTTAAAAAGATATAAAAAGTATCTGCCACATATAGTATAAGATTAATAATGTCAATATATCAGAATAAGCCTTTACAAATAAATAATAAAGCATGAGAAATCTACCCTGGAAGGAGGTAAAGAAAATTAATATGAAATTCACAAAATAGCCTATACTTATCAAAAGGTCAACTTTTCTAGTTATTCAAGAGATGTAAATTAAAATAGTGTTATTCAGTTTTTGCTTATCAAGTTAGGGGAGATTTAAAAATGGATTCTGGGGTGGCACCTGTGGCTCAAAGGAGTTGGTAACCAGATATATGCCATAGGTGGTGATTTCAAACAAAGCCCCATCAAAAATTTGCAAAAAAAAAAAAAAAAAAAAAAGGATTCTGGAGTGTTAGTAGAAGCATGGTGAAATAGCTACTCATATGCTGTATATGGGACTGCACATGGGTACAGCTTTCATGGAGATTAATTTGGCAATTTTTATTAAATGTCTTAAAAATGTTTATACTTTAAAAATCTATGATTCTGCTTCTAGATGTTTATCCTAAGAGTATAATCAGAGCTATACATACAGATTCTATATAAGTATGTACATCTCATTATAATGGAGAATAACTTGGCTATTCTCGCTTAATTCGGTATCTAGAAGGCAGCCCAGGAAGAGAGTGAATTTATATAGTTTCTTCCCATGTACCCCACTTATAGGTTGACAATTAGTTCAATGCCTGCTGGAATATAGTATCAGCTTTCTTTCTATTGCTAGGGGATGGTATACTTTCCCTGGTGGACCTCCACCAGTGTCTTTTGTTTTTATCTGAGCTTTTGCTGTGAATACGGTCATACTCCATACTCCATACTTTAATTCCTATCATTTTCCTCCTCACCTCTCAAGTGTTCAAGCTCTTTAGAGGATCTAACACACTATACTAGAGGCTGAACTAGCTGGTGGGATGCAGACTAGAAGAAGGAAACTTACTTTATTACTCCTTGGGTTATTTGAGCATTACTAGCCCATCCATCCATGTACCCATCCAAATGTCCATCCACTCATTCATCTAAATATCCATCCATCCATCTATACAAATGTCCATCTACCCATCCATCCATGTGCTGACATATTCATCCACCCATTCATCCATACACCCATTCATCTATTTAGATATCCTTCTCTTTTTCCTTTCCAATATTGATAGAGCGCATGCTATATGCCAGGAGCTATGCAGTGTTGGGTGCTAGGTTTACACAGGTTTTGGCACGGTCACTACCAAGAAAGCACTCACAGTTCAGGGGCATGATGACCTATGAAGAAACTAATTGTTTCTTCTAGAAGTCAACACACAAGGCCTGGGATTGAGAGGAAGCATGAAGCATTGGAGGAACTATAAAGAGTTAGCATAACTGTGGGGTTTAGGGATGTGAGGGAGGAATGAAAGTTTGGGAAAGGCAGGAAATGAAGGTTGACCATGCTAGGAGTTGGAGCTGTATATGAGAGGCAATGATTGGGGTATTGAAATGTTTAGGGGAGAGAAGTTTTAAGTATTTTTGAAAAATCAGACTGGCGATTAAGGGATGTGAATGGTTTGGAGGCTTGAGGCTGGTTGGGAAAGTGATCCAGACAAGGAGTTATAATTCTCCAGAGGAAGAGCTGGGCTAAAATATGGAGAGGATGGAAAGGGAATAGAATTGAGAGATGTTTTCAACGCCACCTTGCCAGAACCCAGTGATAGGTCAGGAGTATGTGGGTTGGGGAAGGTCACAAGAAGGTATCAGCAGAGCTCTCAGGTTTTTGGCATGAGCTAGCCAAGCTGGTTGTTCAGAAAGCAAAGAAGATTATTTCTGCCCTTACTGCCTTTCCTATGAGATCCCACTCAGCAAGTCAGTCCTCCTCTCTTCTTTCCTCTTCCCGTCTGTCTCTGGAATTGCTCGGAAGTGGCTGCCATGGATGGCCCAGACATAGCCCTGTGGCCACATCTGCATAATTTTCCGGACCTTTCCTGACAGTGAGTTCAAGTTCTGCACCTGGCTTCAGGGATAGGCAACTGGGGATGCTTGTCCCTGCTCAGAAGAGTCTTATATGGAGTTTATACTTCATTTAACAGAATTTTGTTGAGGGGGACTGCTTTGCAGTCAGCACTGAGGAAGGTGCTAGGCAAAAGCACTCTCCTAGATGCTGACTGCATCTTTGATTCTACTTTCGAGGTCCAGCTTATATAGCATCTGTCCTAGAAAGTCTTTCTTAGGTCCTCACCCCTACCCTGTGTCTCCATGATTTAGACCTCTATTACACTCCACTTAACCATCCAAGTGTCAGTATTTGCTCATACATCTATCCCTCCAGATAGGCTGGGAATTCCCTGGGGGCAAGAGACACACGTAATCTCCTTTTCTCCTGTAGCATATACCAGCCCAATTCCCATCTTTGCTTTTCCTCATCCCCCAACCATTTTGAACAGTGTTTGATACAGTTAATATTCATCACTGGCCTTGTAACTTCTTTGGTGAGGTAACGTTTTTGTTTATTTCTTAGCCATGAGTAGTTGCTAAGATTGCTGGGGGTCTGACACAGAGAATTCCCTAGGTTTTAAAAGCTTGTAGCTGTGGCCTGAAGCTCTTAACCCTCTCCTGAGTGACTTTTTCAGATGGGTCTGGCCCACTCCAAGGAAGGTATTTTTCCCTGGAAATGTGATGCTTTAAAGGCTCCATAGGAAGCGAAACACCCAGGTTTCCTCTTGGGAGTGGGGCTTGTGCCTTTAAGACCTGCCTTGGGAAATCAACCTGAGCAACATAATTGTGATGAAATTACCCCAGATCACACCCACACATTCATTATGAGATTCCTTATTGACACCTTGACAATTTGTTTCAGAAGACGTTATTGCATATTCCTCCCTCTGGAGTAGACACAGATGCGTATAGACAGACGAGCCCACACATAATGTATATGCATATCAGTGTGTTTTTATTATTTGATTATACGAGGCTATCAATCAGTTTTCATTTGGAACTCTTTGCATTTATTGTTCAGGAAGTTATTTAAAATCAAGAGGTAGAGAAGAGAGCCTCTTAGAAGAGCTAAAGAGGAATGGTCAGATTGGGGAAGCTCGTGAGCACCTCTTTGCTATTTGAGAACTGCACCTCCCTCTGCCAGGCACATTTTTCCCCTTCTTCACCATGCCAGGCCCTACTACCAATGGGAACTCAGACCTGGAAAACACTTACAAGTGAATAGAACTGGGGGAATGATCCCAAGGAGTCATATGGTGCCATCTTTGGCCTCTGAAGATCCTTCCATTGTCCTTGGGGAAGTCTCATAGCCACATTGATGTGCAACCAATGTCAGCTAGTCACGTGCCACCCTGGGTTTACCAAGATCAAGCACAATACCTTAGAGCTTCCCAACCTTTTAAGTCATGACACACACGGAAATGGGGATATTGGTATTGTACACAGTAGTAAAGTTCTGGGGACTTAGAGTATCTATACAAGGGTTGGAAAAAAAAGTCATTCCATTTTCCTTACATTATATAAAATGAAAAATAACATTTAGTGTATTAGGAAAGATATTATATATTGAATTAGTATAAAGAATTTTTCTACTTTTATAGAGAAACTTGAGCTTGCTTCCTTTCATGAATATAACTGTCTCATAGGAGGGTTTATGTTTGAAATGACTCCTGCACAGTGCCCGATCAAGACTTTGAACATGATGATCTCTACAAATTCTTGGTAGGACCTTTGCACAAGTGGGTGATAAAAAATTTAAAGCCATTTTTATACCCATTAAAGATTCATAACAGTTGCAATTATATTTAAAGAATTTAACAGCTCTTCCCTCTTTTTTTTCATTGACAAATGTGGTGTTGAAAGTTTTTGTGATGATGCAGATAGGTTTCAAGTCCAACAGACCTTATTCACATCAAGGATTCAGAAGAATGATGATACTCTCATTTGTGGGGTGTAGTGGATGTGCTGCTGGAATGTTCACTCTGCAGCTGGCTTGGATGGCGCTTGAAGGGTACAATTACAACAAGCAGACAAAGGTATATGGCATGGATGAAGCCCAGTTCAGGGTAATTGCCACTGACTAAACACTACCCATCTCTCTGTCCCTTTTCCTTCTGATTGCTGCACTTGGATCTGCACATGGTAGCCTTGGTGTATGAACTGCTCCAGCACCTCATCAGACTCCCTGTCCTTGTGATGGTGATCAGGAAACCACCATCAGCCAGCAGCTGGAGTGGGTGTCTTGGCATGAAGTGTCTCCTTGCAGCTCTGCAGAGGAGTCTGGGTTGAGTACCACTTGCCTTGCTCACTCTCCATGGGGATCATAGTGCATGCCAGCAGACCCTTCCCATTTGGGGTGGTCTTCTGAGGAACCACAGACAAGGTAACTTGTGGCTATAGAAGGCCATCCATAGATACTCTTTCTGCCTAAAGCCCTGCCCCGACATCCTAGATCTAAGCGGATCTGATCCCACAGAACTGTAATTCATTTGTGGTGTGCTGGCTGGGAAGAATGTTAGACAAGGCCCTTCTCTTTTCTGCATTTCATTTCCTCATCAGTGACATCACTGGTTGCTTCTACTTGAGAAATATATTCATGAAACAGAGAATCAGACGTGGTTGAATACAAATTGGCAAATAAGTTAGATAACAAGTGTGCTAGGCCTTTTTCTGGAGGATACTAGTCAGGGAGGAGTCTGGTAAGTTGGGTCAAGGGAGTTATGTCCCGTGGTGTTGAAAGTTTTTGTGATGATGCAGATAGGTTTCAAGTCCAACAAAAGTCCACAAAGCTCCTTTGTGGCTTTGCAGTGGGTGTCTTCATATACTTGGAAGGAACACCAGCCCAGCAAGTGGAAGACCTTGCTCCAGAGCTGGGGCAAAGTTGTTTCAAAGAGTAGCTGGAAACACTCAGGGGGAATCATAGAAACAGAGGGCCCAGAGGGATGACATCGGAGGAACTGACCACCATCACAGCTTATGTTTATTGACCCTTATTAGCGCTTAAATTAGTTAAATTATTAACTAATTTAATCCTCATGACCCCTGACAGGAGGGTACTATATTTTCACTTTACCAATGTGAAAACAGAGGCTTAGAGATGTTATTTAAACTGTCAGGAAATGACTCCAGGCTATGGGCAAGACCTCTAAGCAGAGTATGAAAGTAGTTCCTGCAACTGCATGTTCTTGCTTTATGTGAGCCCTACTTCATTCATTTGGGAGTATTTAGGAAGAGGAGCCATTGTCCTTGACTTAGAAAACTTTCAAACAATTCAGAGATCTAAGATCTAAAGAAAGGTCATGAATCATTTACAGTGGCCAGCACCTGAAAACTCTTCCTTTGCAAGGCCTCTGTCTATTCATTTGGGGCCCTCTATCATTACCAACCTGTTTATAAAGGCTCAGACTCCATGGGACTCACAAGGTCATGGTAATCTGTTTCCAGACTGAAGCCTGCAAGAGTAGCTGGCCCTCAGCAGGTACCAAGCTGATGTTTGCTAACTTAATGGATGGATGGATGGATGGATGAATGGTGCCCTGACTCCTTCTTCTTTCACCATCTGCATGGCCCCAGTTCTCACCAATCCCCTCAGCTTGCTATGTCCTTAAACATCCTGTACATTTCATGCTGAGGTCTTTGCTTACACTTGAGTGTTTAGGAGTGTTTTCCCATTTCCCATCCTCATTGTTAAGTCCCACCTGGTGTGCAAGGCCCAGCTCAAGCCCTTCTTCTCTGTCAAATCCTATCTGAGTCATGTGGTCCAGAAAGAACTTTCACCCTTAAATTCAGAAAGTCTGGGCCCTAAGGTGGTCCTGAGCTCAGTGACCTGTGCTACATTTGTGCATTTAAATCTAAAAGTGCTCTTGTCCTGAGTGGAGAGTCAGCACCCAACTGCACCTCGTGTCACTGAGTCCCTGAACCAGGGGACTCTGAAAAAGACCATCTGTTGCTTAGTTCTGCCCAGTGCCTTGCATGCAGTAGGTGCTCAATTTATATTATCTGAGTGATTGAGAGGAAGCAACCTGCACACAGTGACCACAATTCATGATGATGCTGTTTAATAAATTCTATTAAGAATAATAGTATTTAGCACCAACCTTTTATGGAAAGTTCTGGGAATACCAACAACTTCTCAGAACAGAGAATGTTTGAATTATGACTAACAAAATGTGATAATGGGGAGTGGTCAAATAAATCTCCAAATAAACACATCTTAATTGGGAAAGGAGTAAACGCGTATTTTACATGCTAGTACTAAATATGATGTATATGATGTATAATAAATAAATAAAGGACTAATTTTGATGTAAGACACAAAAAGTTTCATTAAAAAATACCCAATAGGTCAAAAGATATCGCAATTTTACACAAAGCCTAATTTGACGCTGAAATGTATGAAAAATGCCCTCTTTCTTATGCAATTTTGTGCAAAAATGACCTGCTTGTAATGTGTAAATATAATATTATGAGCTTATTAGCATCTTAAAACATTTTATCAGTCAATCCAGCATTTTCATTTTGTCTAAGGAGCGTTTTTGCTATAAGAGAGGGCTGTAAAGACGTAGGCTAGTGGTTTTTTTTTGTTTTTTTTTTTTAGACGAAGTCTCACTATGTTGCCCTCAGTAGAGTGCTGCGGCATCATAGCTCACAGCAACCTTAAACTCTTGGGCTTAAGCAATTCTCTTGCCTCAGCCTCCCAAGTAGCTGGGACTACAGGCACTTGTCATAATGCCTGGCTATTTTTTTGTTGCAGTTGTCATTGTTGTTTAGCAGGCCCTGGCTGGGTTCAAACCTACTGGCCCCGGTGTGTGTGGCCGGTGCCCTAACCATTTAGCTACAGGGACTCACCCAGGAGAAGACTTTGCCAGCTTGGTAGTGTGTGCCCCTGCAGGCCCTAGAAGGAGACAGTTAACAGCCACTTTAGGGACTTTCTCTAGGTAGTTAAACTTGGAGTTCAAAGTCCTAAGTTGCTTGGGTGCCTGTTTTGTTTTTTTCTTAACTTTGTCATTGACTTATTATGTGCACTGGCACTTTTAAGAGACTCAGATAAAACACAGTAAGAGTTCAGAAAAAATGTAAATGGTCTTAACGAAAAGGGAGGGGAAAAAACAACAATAATCTTTTTTAATGGCTGTAAAATGTACGAATGGTAGATCATGAGCTCTCTGCATGGGGCCCTCATCTGATCTCAATCCCATATTGTAATTTAGACATGACTTTTTATTTAATTTCTGACTGAGAAAGGGAAATTAGAAAACAGCATTATCTCAGCTGCATCGTTATAATGAACAATATTTCACAGTGCCAGCCCTGGAGTTACCTTCAGAACTTCTTTTATGAGGCTGATGTTGACTCTAGTTCTAGAAGAGCTTGAATTTTCCCCATACCCTGGTTGCTTGTGGAGCTGAAACATAAGTATGGTTTTTAATTAGAAGCTGGTTTAAGGCTCAGGCAGCCCACAGGTTTGCAGGTGGGAGAAGGGAATAGAAATATCATAAAAGGAGGTGCTGGAAGGCACTAAAAGCTGAACTAGGCTGCTTTGGACTTTCTTACATGTAAGTAACAGTCCCCTTCTAATCTCTCAACCCTGCTTGTTTATTTAATTTTTAAATCGAGGGGATTTATCCCATCTGTAATTAACCCTTACATCTAGCCAGAGTAGTACTGCCTGCTGTCCTTTCCACTCCCTGCTCCTGGCCACTAAATACATAATGGTCTGATAAATATTTAAGCAGTGATGAGGGAGATAATGCAAGTAATCCATTAGAGCCGCCTGCCCGTGCTGGCACTGGGGAACACAGTAGTGCTAAAGTGGACGGAGTCGGTGCTGAAATCCCAGGCTGGTAGCAGGCACACTCGCCACAGAGCGTCCTGAGAGCCAAGTCTGGCTGTGAATTCGGGGTGCAAGATATTTGAGGTCCAGGGAGCGTTTTCTCCCACTTGGCCATCCTTGTGTGTGTGCACCAACCTGCCTTCACAGGTCGGCCTCACTACTGTGAGGGCAATGGGGCAGGCCCATATTCTGGAAGAAGTAAAGCTCCCTCAGTGAGGTGAATGGGGATGTCCACGCTGCAGCTAGTACAGGGTCTCGAGGACAGCCTGCTGCTAATCTCCAGAACCAGGACAGCCACATCCCCAGCTTGCACAAGGCAGTCCCAAGTGATGCCAGTGGTCCAGTATCAGGGTTAATAGTGCCTCCATTAACTTTCAAGTGCCCCAACTTGGGCAATAAATTGTGTGGTTACCCCACCTACGACTTCCTAATAACATGCTTCAGAATGATGGAGGATTGAGATTTAGGAAGTTATAGCAGCAGCTCTCTCATAATACAGACATATACAGGATCTTAAAATCCTGCCCTCAATCCCGGAGGCCCCTCACCAGACACACGGTTCATGCTCATACCCAACACGGAGTGTCTTCTCCTGGCTTCTTCAATCTGTTCTTACACTTCACCAGTCTGTGTGTGTATCCCTCTTGGCTCACTGCAATATGTCCCCTGATTCTAGTGTCAGAGAACATGCCTTATCACCACTGTTTCCCTCAGGGAATAATCTGGGTCTGATCCACCCTAGCTCCCAGATCAGAGTTGAGTACATTTCTGGAGTGAGTGAATCAATTGTGGTTATCTGTGATTATGGTAAATCTCCTATCATCTCGGAAGGTCTTTAGCTACAGCAATTTTTTTTTTTATCCAGCTTTACCCAAGGTATCATTCATATGCCCAATACACATCCACATAATAGTCCCCGTGTACAAATGCACACATCCAGAAGTCATCCTGTGTGAGCTTCCTGCATACTTTCCTCCAGTTCCTCTTCTCCACCCTCAGAAAATAGAAAGATCAAGTGCCCCAGATTTTATCATTTAATCTCTATCTAGCCTTCTCTTATGTTTCTCCTCTTTGGAATAGGAGTAGACAGTTAAAAATTTAAGGTGATCCCTATTATCTATTCCATGAGTCCTTCCCATTCCCTCCCTCCCTTTCATTCATTCCCTCATTCTCTAGACATTTACTGGATACTACGTGCTGGGCTAACCCAGTTCCTTCTCTGACCTCAGACGTACCCTCTGAGGCCTCAGTTTCCTCATGATGAGAATGAAACAAACATTACATTGCTGGCTTCAGTAGCACCACCCAGGCCATTCCTCACTGACAGATCTGGCATAAATCCATGCATCCTTCAAGTTCCCAGTGGGGGAATCTAGAGAGTGAGCAAGGAAGAAGCCTCCAGGGACTTCACACCCTCAAGTCTATTTGTGCGTTCATTTCTCCTCCTGCCCTGCCCCCACATTGGCCTGGGCTTGCTACTGGTGAGCTCTGCTTCCCTGGGGAAGCCTTGGGCCCAACCCAGCCACTCTAGGCCTCCAGGGTTATGAACTCCTATGACCTTGACGTCAGCCCTCTCCCCACTGCAATGCCTTTGGGGCTTTTACTTCAGCTAATGGTGGCCTTGATGCCAATAGCCTCTTCCCCACTTGCCCTTTCCCAGAAGTGAACCTGCCTGGACACACGGGTCTTTGTGCCCTGCCAGTGATTTAGTGGTTCACCCATCTGCCACACCTTTTCTCAATGCCAGCCACATTACCATTATTTACACACACACACACACACATAGGCATAGGTGGACACATATGCACATGTATGTGAAACACACATGCATTAATACATGCATAAGGCTTGCAAAATTGCCTATAAAATCAATACATGCTTGTGCACCTATAAACTTGATGCATGCACACATTTTACGCACATACATCATGAGCATGCACACCCTAAAATCATAGAAAACATGAGATAGACACCTGTCTCTGGACCATTTCAGAACTCACAAGTGTGAAGCACTTTGCTGTGTGGGATGCAAGGGGTGAGGGTGTGTGTTTGTGAGTATTATACACACCCTGATTTTGATATACACCACTTTCCTCACTCACATTAGATACTGGCATTGCAGGTGGCTGCTTGTAACAGTTTCCTTTGTTGCACATATTCAAAGATGAGGACCTTTGAATTCGGCCTGGATTTTGGTGCCAACCCAGAGCCCTGTTGGTGAAGATGTTAGTGTGGCAGGTTTGTGTGCTGGTGATAACTTCCCTGATCTTTGACATGGTCAATTAGCTGAGCACTGGGCTCAGCCATCGGAGACCACAGGTGAAGAGATACTTTCTTTACAGGTGAAGAGAGATAAGCACATCTACAACATCAGCACCAAGGTCAAGGCCGATGTTGGCCCTGTACTCTCAGCCATCCCTTTTCATCAATGTTCCACATTATTAGGGTTTAACTTCTATAGAGACTTTCCAGCTGGACTTCTCCCCCGCAAAATCTGATCACCTAAGTCCTGCTATTATAAAACTTCATGAGGCTCTAATTAACCCCTTCCTGGGGTTAATTACATGTTGACAGGGACAATGTTTTAACCAAAATGGTAGACTTTCCAAGTAACAGAATTTTAGGCATTAAGAAGAGGTAAGTTGGTATCCCTAGACTCTCACAGACAAGTTCTGGCTAAGGTTTCCTTTCCCACTGCAGATGCCAGCAAGTGGCTGCACTGTGGCAAATAAAAGTCCACCTGTAGCTGAATGGCCCACTGCTCGTGACTTAAGTAGAAGGGAGAGAGAACAAAGGCAACTGAGTCCGGCACTGCTGGGTGAGGTCAGGAATTGGAGAAAGTTTTCTTATATACTACACATTGCACCTGGATCAACAAACAGGTTTTTTTTTTTTTAATTTTTATTCATTTTACAACTCAATAAAGCTTAATTATGAGAAAGCAGGAAGACAAGCAGAAGCCCTGCTCACATAATATCTTCTTCCTTGCAGCAATTCCTGCGGGGCACTCACACTTGCACTGAAATGTCGAACAAACCAAATTATGGGGACTATTCAAAATTCATTTAAAAACATCATTGAGGAGCATCGTAATAAAACACAATGAAAAAGACAAGCATGGTTGTTAATTTGCAACGCTGTGCTTGTGCTGTGTGTGTTTATGGGGGTCTGTGTGCGTGTACACGTGTGAGTGTGAGCACACATGTGTCTTGATTAGCTTTGCAGGGAGCAGCCGGCCGAAGGGCTTAGAGGGTTTAAGGCAATGGAGTGGATTGGTCCAAAGTGGACACAGAGAAGGATTGGGGACTGTTGGGAAGTACCTGCACCCTTGTTTGCTGTTTGACCAGAGGTTAGAAAGGTGATGTTGGAGCCTGAGTCCCAACGCACTCTCTGGGGGAACCAGGATGTTGACAAGGGGCTGAGGGGCATCCCTGGGTCAGGCTCAGGAGAGTGCGTTCAAAAAGCTCCTGATTTTTTACCTCTCACTCTACCTGTCTGGGCAAGCCTGCTTGCCCCCACCTGCAGACAAAGAGCCCCACACTTTGATTAACGCTTGTCCCATTAGGGAGCATCAGGAAGGTGTTGATGGCCCAGAGGGTTCGACTGTGTTCCCAGGACCACCAGGTGACCAGAGGGGCACATGCCTATCCCTCAGTCCAGCTGACTGTGGTTTGGGTGCCTGGCCTGTGAAGGGCTCAAACCCTCTGTCGGGGCCCACTTAGCCTGGTTCAGGATCTAGGGTGCCTGACCCCTGATGTCAGCACCTAGTGCCCACCTGGACTTGTCCCTGTGGCCTTCATTGAGTTCTTGTGTCTTGGTCTCATCTCACTCGGCTTCAGCTTCTCTCCCGCCACCCTCCTTGCTCTTTCATCCCGAGCCCTTCATTGCCCAGGTCTTAAAAAGTTGGATTGGAGTTCATATTACCCCCAACTGCCAACACCATTTGGCCACTTTCACTGTTGGGACCCTGGGCCTCAGTTTACTCATCTGGAAAACAGATGTCACTAAGTATGCTGTCCCTCCCTTCAGGAGTGTTTTCTGAATTAATTAATTCTCTTAATTAATTAATTAAGTAAAGTGCTTTGAGATACTTAGACAAAAGGTGCACTAGAAGTGCAAATTATTATTTATTCTTAATGAATTCCTCTTTGGAGATAATTTACAATTTACTCCTGATTCTGAAGGGAAGCACAGTAGACCCCAGGGTAGGAGAAAACGACCAGGCTGGTTTTTGTTTGTTTGGGGGGAGAGTAGTGGTGGGTGGTTATTGTGTAGTTATTTTCTGGCAGGCTAGCAGTGAGAGGATTAGCCAAGCATTCATTCCACCCCTCTGTTGCTCTGGCTCACCACTGCTTGGTTAACCCAAGACAGTGCAAAGGCAGGTGGCTGCAAGGACAGGATGGTTTTCAGATCTAATCACAATCTGGTTTTAAGATCAGGAAGTCACCAGCATCAGAAAGGAAGAAAGGGAGAGAGGGGAAGGAGAGAGAGGGAAAGACAAGAGAAAGAAAGAAGAGGGGGAGGAGGAGCAGGGAGAGAGAGAAAGGGGAGAGAGGGGCGCTTTTCAGTGTGTACTGTTACCACCTGTGGGTACTCAAGGAAAGGTGAGCGGTGGAGAGGTTGTGTGTGGGGTTCTCTATTAGCCAGATTCAAGCCTCTTGGAACTCCTAGTTGGGTTCCCAGGACTACCAGGTGACCAGCAGGGCACATGCCTATCCCTCAAGCAAGTTCCTAAAGTAAGATTCCTCCCTGCTCTCACCATGCCTGACTTCCCATAGGTTTCCTTCCCTCCTGATTCCCTCCCTAACCAAAGGGTGAAGTTTACATATTTCATCTGTAGCACTCCTATTTCCCTGTCCTACCCAATATGAGACCCCTTGTCTCCAACCAGGCATGCGGCCTCCTGGTTATCTTTTCTAGAGCATATGTGCACGTGCACATTTGTGTGTGTGTGTGTGTGTGTGTGTAGGGTATGATTATGACCCAAGAAACGGCAAAGGGTTTCTTTTGAGGGGAGTATTTGCCCTTCAACAGACATCAGTTTCTACAACCAAATAACTTACTTCTGGGGCCTGGAACCAGAAAGGAGAAGGAAGGAATGGGAAGGTGCTGTAATTATTTTCCTTCTATGCCTTTCTGTGGCTTGACATTTTTCCCAGTGAAGATGCATGATTTTTATTATCACCAGCTTCTATCTCAAGCAGATTAACAAGCAGCCTAAAGTGGACATTTAGGGCATCAGCCAGAGGAGGGTGGCCATTCTTCTCCTTGACAGTGCCCGGCCTGCCATGGGAGGTGCTCCTGGGCTGGCCTGTGAAGGGAGGAGGTTGGTCAAGGCTCTGGGATGGGGAGTGAGCAGGGGTGGGGAGGAGTGGGAGAGAGCCCAGCAACACAGGTGCAGCCTCCTGCCTCCTGGAGTCCTTGCAGAATCTGGATGCTCACAAGGCACTAAGGGTCTCTCTGCAAGACAAAGAAGGGCTGGGGCTTGGAGACTGTTGCATGATGTGGGCTCTTTCAAGCCATGAAGCTGTGGCAAATACCTTCTACCAGAAGAGAGCACATGCTCGGCTCTGGGGTCTGATTAAAACTGCAGGGTGACTCTTATGGTCACCGAGGTGGGCTCTGGAGGTGGAGGGCCCGGGTTCAAATCACAATTTTGTTCCTTGCTTTCTGATAACCTCAGGCAAGTTTCTCAAGCATTTCACACATCCATTTTCTCATTTGTGAAATGGAATAATAGTAGCCTTCACTGCCCAGGGATGCTGTATTACAATGGTACAAGCTCTTAGAACATTGGCTGGCACCTGGAATGTGCCACACGTACATTAGCCAGTATGATCATTGATTTTTATTATAGCTTAGTGCCCCTGTGTAGCATAGCCTGGGCTAGCCTGGGTGCCATGTGAGTTTAGGCCTACTGTGCACATGTGGAAAGGAGGGATTTGCCCTTAGTCTGCTGCACGGGGCACCACAGAGCCTCCTGGGGATGAAGCTTTTCTGAGGGAGAGTATGCATGCAGCTCCAGGTCTGTCAAAACGGATTCTGTGCCATGCCCAGGTTGCAGCCTGACCCCTACCTGGCCCCCAGGATGCCATCAGGGTTCCTGGAGAGGCCAGGAGCTGCAGGGAGGTGAAGAATAAGCAAAAATGATACAAGCTGGCAGCAAGCATTTCTATGAGACCTGGAAAACAGCAGGCAGCACGCTCGGCTTCAGGGCTGGTGCGCGGTGGCATGGGCATGGGTTGGGAAGCGAGGGCCTGTGGGCCTGTGCCTGAAACTGGAGCCCAGGGCTGAGCTGAGCAGACAGAAAACTGAAGACCAACTTACACGGTGGCTGAGGGACACTAGGGACTCCTTGGTAAAAATCTGAGGTGGCAGCAAATGCCCTAGCATGGGTGTGGTCGGTCCCAGAAAAATGGTGAGCTTTTTGTTACCAAAGGAAAAATCTAAAATACTATTTATGATGCCTCCTGCCTTCTAAGGAGAGTGGGTTCTGTTTCAGAAAAGACCTCTGGGAGGGTCATCAAATTCTTGGTGCTGAAGGACCAGCTTTATCTATTTTACTTTTAAATTTTTTTAATTTTTAATACACTGATACTTTTGGAAAATGCAATAAAAATGAATTATTAGAAAAACAAGCTAGGCTCAATGTGGCTCTTGCCTGTAATCCCAGCACTTTGGGAGGCTGAGGTGGGAGGATTTCTTGAGACCAGGTGTACAGGAAAACCTCTCTACAAAAAATAAAATAAATTAGCCAGGCATGGTGGCAGGTGCCTGTACTCCCAGCTACTCAGGAGGCTGAGGCAGGAGGATTGCTTGAGTCCAGGAGTCAGGAGTTTAAGGTTACAGTGAGCTATGATCAGGCTACTACACTCCAGCTTGAGTGACAGAGCAAGACCCTGTCTCTAAGAAGAAAAAAAACAAAGAAATAAAAATGAAATAAAAAATAGATGTACAATTACATAGCTACAATTTTTAAAATTACAGTAGAACCTCCCTAACTGACCACCTCCCTACACTGACCACCTTCTCAAGTTGACCTAATTTTCATAGACAGGACATATACTACATGGAGTATCAGAACAGTAGATCCAGTTCCTTGTGTTGACCACCTCTGTATGTTGACAAGTTTGTTACAGTCCCTAGGGTGGTCAACTTTCAGAGGTTCTACTGCATTAGAATTAATGGACACCAAATTATTCTGTCAAAAAGTGTGGGGCCTGGCACTGGTCCAGGTCCACTGTGAGTCACACTAGATCTGACCTCATGGAGACCCTGGGGCTTGGGTCAGCAATTCAGGGCATGTGTCTCTGGATTGGGGAAGTGGGAGGGCTGTGTTAGTGCTGTCATGCTAGGTGGCTGGGAGCACTGGAAGTCCAGAATTTGGGTGTCCACAGGGCTGTGTGCTTTCTGAAAGCTCTGGGAAGAATTCTCTATGCCTCTTCTGCTTCCACTGGCCCTCCAACAATCAGTAGGACTCCTTACATGACCACAGCCTCTGGCTCCACCTCCACATGGCCAGCTTCCCTGTGTGTGTGTGTGTCTCCAAATCTCTCTCTCCTTGTAAGAAGGATTTAGGACCCACCTTTATCCAGCATGACTTCACCTTCAGTTGGCCATGTCTACAAAGGCATGTCACAAGTAAAGTCACAGTCTGAGGTTTCTGGTGAACATGAATCTTGGGGAGACACTAGCAACTTAGTGCACACAGCATGCATGGATCCAGATGCTACAGGCATGAAACATGCAAAAGTCAGGGGATGGCCTTGGACTCTGGACTTGGGAAAAGTCTGGGCCAATTATTCTTGGATCCCCACAGGGCAAAGGAATCCTGGCTGACTTACTCTAACCATGGGTATCATTACACGTGAGCCACAGTAGCTTGAGGAAGCTGTGTCCAGGGTCAGGAAGGGAACTCCTGTGCTACTCAGGGCTTTCTCTCTGACAGGCTTCCTCTCATCTGAGGATGCAGAAGAGGTGAGCAAATATAGTCTGACGCAAACCCCATCATTCTTCACATGCTGAGTGTCCAGGAGAGCCTTGGGCAGAGTTCTAGAGGGCAAGACAAACTGCTACTGAAACCTTTCTTGTATGTACAGAGGTGTTGCCTAGCAGTAGAGCACCAACCCTGGCATGGACCTATGGGGCTCAGTCTGACTCTACTAGGAGAAGCTCTAAAGCTTTGGGCAAGCTACTTACTGTTCAGCACTTCATTTCCCCCATTTATAAAATGCAAGTAATAATAGCACCTGCTTCTACAAGGGCTGTGAGTAAAAAATGTGATAATATACATAAAGAGCTTGGCACAGTGTCCGGCAATGGTAACCACTCAATCAATATTATCTGTTATCAATATGATGATTTTTAGCTGGACAAAGAAATGACTGCTATTCTCACCTGTACGTATCAGGAAAAAGAGACCTCGTGTTTATTAAGCACCTTCCATGTGCCAAGCATTGCTTGAGGTATTTTATATGTTAATGTAGTATCAACAAATGTGTTTAGTGGTTACCTTGTGATTTATTTATTTATTAAATTAATTTTTCAAGCATTTATTGAGCACCTATATTTACAAGAAGCAATGGGGAATCCAAATATGTTTAAGTAAAGGGAGATGCCTTTTGGACAAAGAAATAAGACGATGTTGGTCCTAAATAGAGTGTCGCCTTAAAAGTAGGATTTTATGTAGTTTTATCTCGTAACAGGAGACTTGATTATTTGACCTCTTAAGGACCCTTCCAGCCCTTACTTCTCAGTGCTGAGAGAAGAAGGTAAATTATTTTCACTAATGTGAAGCTTTGCATTAATGCTTCTCTTTGTTTATTTCACTAAGATGGTATCACTAATTCAAACTCTTAAATAGCTTCTCTGTTCCACCAAAGAAAAGTCTTTTCAGTTCATTTTAGAAAGTTATCTTATTTTACTTCATTCTCATGATGATTCATAACAAAATTAAAAAAAAAATGAGTTATAACCAAAGAAGATTACTAATATGTAACCTGTAGCATTGCTTAATTTGGCTTGCTATTAAAGTCTTAATAGAAAGTATCATCTGATTGCAATTTAGAAATAAAATTTGATTTCCATACTATAACTAATATGAATAATAAGCTCAAAAATGTCTGATATACTTAGGCATTTTTATTAACACAATGAATATGTTTTGGCTGCTTCTGGCATACTAATTTGCAGCGTCATCATCTCCTTGTATGAGCAGGTTAGCTTTGCTGAGTGCTTACTGACCTCACCCAGGCATTCTTTACCAGCAATTAGTTCTCAGCTGTATTAGCCCTTTGGAATGCCACGATAATTAAAGTGTTATGCCTCTTTCAATGAAGTTGGCTTCTGGTACTAGGCTGAATTGCTCTCCTAAGAGTGCCCCTTTTCTTTGTGTAGTTCAGGGTTATGGGTAGCTCTGTCCCTGTTGGCTCGAGCCTGGGAGCAGAGCTCATTTACTCATAATATCGGCCATTTGCAGATCCCCAGGCTTGTTCTGTACCCACATAAAGGGAGAAACTGTGTGCTTTCCTTCCCTCATAAGTGACTGCCATTCATTCAGTCATCATTCATTCATTCAATAACTGTGAATTGAGGGTCTACTATATGCTAGCTCTGTGTTGAATGTTGGAGTTACTATGGTGATTAAAAAAGTTCTTGTGGAACTGAATGATCATAACAAAGAATGCATGAATGCATATTATGGAAAAGAAAAATATGGCTCTCAGCAAGCCACAACAAAGGGAGCTGTTGAAGTTGAATTTCAGGGGGAACTTTCCTTGCTGAGGGCTGAAAAATGAGTAGACTTAGAAAGAGAAAGTTGAGTTGGGGAGTGTGGGCAAGTGCCCTGTGTGTGCAAGAAGGCCAGAGAGCCCAGGGTAGAGGGAGGTTGGGGAAGGTCTTGTGTTACCAGGAGAGCCTTGGGTCATCCAGACCATACTGGGCCTTGACTGGCCAAGGTGAGGATGCTGCTCCATGTCCTAAGAACAATGGCTAAATACTAAGGGTTTAAGTCACATGGCCAGATGTGCATTTTGTAAAGATCACTCTGGCTGTGGTTTAGAGAATGGATTAGAAGGGTATGAAAAGGGAGGCAAAGAGACCAAGAAGAAAGTGTTTGTAGAGTATGAGTCAGATGTCATAGCAGCAGTTTGGACCGAGGCAGCGGCAGACAAAGAGAGAGAATGGAATGGAGGAGGGGTCGGAGGTCAAGGGTGTTTTGGGTCAGGCAAGTGAGAGGGTTATTGTGTTCAGGCTTAGTGTGGATTTGGTACACTGGTGCTTAATAAATGCTTTATGGATCTACCAATTATTTTCTAACTGCTTTGTTGCCTTTTATTGAACATCCATATATGTTAGTCTTGAGGAATTAGGGAGTGGAATACAATCCACGTCCATAAGGAGCTCAGAGTTTTCAAAGATCCTGGGCTGGTAACCTCCACTGGCTCTCTGGCTGAAGTGCCTGGTGGCAGCCGTGTCGGGAAGGCTGGTGTTGGTCTTCCCTGGAGAGAGCTGGCAATGAGAAAGCCAGGCTGCAGCAGTGATTCTGCCTCCCTTTCTGGCAGGTGGCCTATGGCACTTTGAGGGGGTTGGCAGAGAGAATAAGAATGTCGTTAGCATCAATTTTGTTTCACCTCACCTGGGTTCCTGCCCCTAGTGACAGAATGTGGTAGATCTCAGCCCTAACTGTTGTTCTGCACGTGGGATCTGCAACTATCTGCCCAATCTAATGGAGTTCATTGAGTTTGTCTTCAATCCCTGGGAGGATGGCCCTGACTTGGAGGAACGGGGTAACTGCTGAATGTCCAGGCTCAGAGGACAAGGCAGGGAACAGCTCAGGGCCCATGGTATGAGACAAAGGCACTGTTACTAGAAGTGAGGTGCACAGAGGAATTAGAAGCCAGAGTGGCTTGATGTCCACCTGCTCTGACTCGCCAGACTGGGGGCAGAGCTGACCCCAGGACTGAAGGGATGGGTGGAACAGGGCGGCTGGAAGTCAGGAGAGACATAGGTGTTCTCATGAGTAGTAACTGTGGCTCCTGAAATCACATCGTAGGTGCCTCAGGGGATAAACCAAGTTAAAAATGGTGTAGAAGGAGTCCCACGGAGATGGCCTGCCTTCTGGCCCTCCACCTGATTTCTCTGGGCTTTCCCCTCATCTGCCCCTGCCGTGCCGAGAGCTAGTGCTTACTGTCACAGCTACTGCATGTGGTCCTCGGGGAATCAGTCATTGGGGCACTTTCTCAGAGATGGGCTAGCCATCTTGGGAATATCCTAAGGGGCTTGGAGTTCCAGTCCAGCCCCACCTCTGACCCTCACTGTGACCTGGACAGTGGGTGACAGGTACTGGGTTCTCTTGCAGAGAAAGGAAAAAACTGCCACGTCTACTCTTCACAGAAGTGAGTAATGCAAGTGATGAGAGGCAGCTGTCAGCACTCAGTGACATGGGGCTTCACCCAGCTCTTCCCTGTGACATGGGCCACCAGTAGACCCGAGGCCATCATTGTTCAGCTTGCGGGGGCTGGAATTAAATGACAAAGACGCGTCTATCTCACAGCAGGCACTCACAGAGTATTTTTTTTATTATTATGAAATCATAGCTGTGTACATTAGTGCAGTCAAGGGGTACAATGTGCTGGTTTCATGTACAATCTGAAATATTTTCATCAAACTGTTTAACATAGCCTTCATGGCATTTTCTTAGTTATTGTATGAATGCTTCTTTCCGAGAAGGATTTGGAAGAGATTCTGAGTTAGCAGAGTTAGGGTGAGAAAGGCATCTACCAGGTCCTAAGGGTCCAGGGGGCAGACAAGGGGAAGCTGCCGCATGCCCAAGGGGCCGAGGCTGATTTCTCTGTCAGCCCTGCCTCCCCTGCCGCGGGAAGATGGGCTGGGGATCAGGAGAGTTCATGTGTAGTTGGCAGGCTCCGCTAAGGCAGGGGCTGCTTTGCACCTTCCATCCAGCAGGTACACAGCCCTGCTTAGCTGGGCCACTTCCTGGGTTATTTATGTTCTCTTGCCCTGAGTTTATGTTTATGTTCCTCCCACTGAGAACACTCACCTCCCCATGCCCTGACCACTGGGTCCTGCACAGCTCCTGAAAGATGACTCAGTTTCTCCTGCTTTGAGATGTTTCCACGGGGGCTGCTCCCTCCTCTGGGTCACAGGTTGGTGCTCTGGTGCAGGCTCTGGGTTTGAATCCTTGCTCTATGCCTTACTAGCTGTGTGGCAGTAGGCAGGTTCCTCAAGCCCTCTCTGCTTCAGTTTTCCCATCTGGAATGGGTGTGTCCACACCTTATTAGGTTATAATGAAGATTTGAAGAGTGAATTCACATGGAGCTGAGTGAGCTTAACGTTACCAGGAGAGGGGAAGCTATGTGTCTGCTCCAGAGCCGGCTCACACGCCACCCTAACTCTGCCCAGCCGGCCTACACGGCAAGCCTTGGCCACCTGCCTTCTTTCCTGGCCACAGTGGCCCTAGGGACGTTTTATACTAACCTGTGGTTGAAAAGTTCCAACTGCTTCCTCTACCACAGCCCAGGGAGCCCCTGCACACAGAGCCAAGTGACAAGGAGAGACCACAGCGTCTGAGGACTGACCAGCCGGACCCAGGAGGCTCTGGCCAGGTAACATACCCGGCTAGTGTCTCCTGGGGTGGGCTTTGATCACAGGGAGTAAAGAGACAGGAACAAGCCGCAGGTAAGGTGCTTGCCCTTCCCTCTCACTTTCCCAAGAACAACCAAGAGGCTGTTGCTCCTCACGGCCTCTCTGGAAACGTCTCAGGAGCCTGAGCAGCCAGGTGCGTTTGCCGTGCGCACCGCGTGGTCAGCTCAGACACACACGTTTGCCGTGCGCACCGCGTGGTCAGCTCAGCCACACACGTTTGCCGTGCGCACCGCGTGGTCAGCTCAGACACACACGTTTGCCGTGCGCACCGCGTGGTCAGCTCAGACACACACCTCTCGTTTTACCCTCGCTGCCCCCCTGCCCCGGGATTGCACCCCTCAGCAGAACCTGGCGATTACGCTTTCGCCTCCAGTCCTGCCTTTGAGATTACTCTGGCTAAGGCATTCTCACGTTATGACATTTAGTGCTCTTTTAAAAGGAATGCAGGGTGTTTTTTGCCTAATTAGAAGATAACCTCTTTGAAGTGTGCAGGAGGTTGTATTTTTCTTTGTCTCCCATGTTACTTGGCAAAGTGGCTGGCCCAGGGTTTCCTGGTGGGTTAATCAGCCCCATCTGTGACTATTCAAATCAGCATGTCAGAGCCCAGTGTGAATATCCCAAAGTCCACTTACCCAGGGCTTGGAATGACCCAGAACCGATCCCACTCTGAAATCTCAGGCACCAATAGCTCCGCCTCAGCAATCTCTGTCCAGCTCGCTCTTTCATGCCCCCTAAATCTTATACCTCTTCACCTCCGTGATCTGAAAGCATAACACGTTCAGGTCATTCTCACTTAAGAACCTGCCAGACTAAGTTGTAAATGTCTTGGCACAGTAACTAAGAAATGCCAGGAAGGCTATGTTA
>CAUYPK010020966.1:0-13506 GCA_963574355.1 Loris lydekkerianus | reverse complement strand
CCCCTCCCCTCCCCTCCCCTTCCTACCCCTTCCTCTGCCAGTCTGACTTTCAACCCCCTCCATTTCCTGGAATGGTGACCTCACATAATATAGATCTATAAGGCGGTGGAACTTGCAACAATATGAGTCTCAAATTAATTTAAAAGAAAACAAAGTTTTAATAGGTAATATATGAAACTGAACACCATTTATGGTTCTTCTACTATTTTCAAAGAAAACTATCCCTTGCCCTCAGAATACCAAAGTTCACCCGAGAATTGTTCAGAATGACCAACTTACCCAGCTCTCTGGAACTTTCACAACTGCAAAGCAAGTTAAATCGGGCATAGTGTGTCCTTGAGAAAGCTGATTGGATAATTGCTTTGAGGCTACCTAATATTTCCAGGAAAAAACACTTCCATCTCTCCTTCTTCTAACACTGAGTCATTAACTTCTTTCAAACTCTCGGTGGTAACAACTTTCTGCCCTGCCTGGAGTTAATAATATGTGCTCCAGCTGTGCAAAACTGCAGTTCTCACCTAACAGAGAAGGGCCAGCAGTTCTCACCTAACAGAGAAGGGCCAGCAGTTCTCACCTAACAGAGAAGGGCCAGCAGTTCTCACCTAACAGAGAATGGCCAGCAGTTCTCACCTAACAGAGAAGGGCCAGCAGTTCTCACCTAACAGAGAAGGGCCAGCAGTTCTCACCTAACAGAGAACGGCCAGCAGTTCTCACCTAACAGAGAAGGGCCAGCAGTTCTCACCTAACAGAGAACGGCCAGCAGTTCTCACCTAACAGAGAAGGGCCAGCAGTCCCTTGAGTGTGAGACACACCGAAGGAATGTTTGCTAAAGAGGAGGTAGAGAAACTGGTCTGATTCACCATGATAAGCTACTAGAAACTTCTGCCTTCATAATTTAATAATTCTGTTTTAAAATATAGAACTACCTGTTTAGCAGCATTGTTATTTCTGTCTTTATGGCAAAATGATCTTCCTGATAAATTTGCTACCAATTATTATTCATTTGCTATCAAAGTGTAAGTAATTACTCCCTTTAAGGAGATGTAATTTGCTCCCCTGACTAAGCTTAAGACTCTGGCCATAGTATTTTGGTTAATCATAAAAGTGTTTTATTTCTCTTATTTGTGCCTATAGCCCCTATAATAAAAAGCAAGTGCAAGATCATACACAGCTGGGAATCTGATGAAGACAAAATGCCACGTCTCCTGCAAATGTCATCATCTGGAACAAAAATACGTGACTTCCCAAGTGCTAATCACTCATTTCTTCCACAGAGCTTGAGGCTGAGATGAAATCATGCCCTGGAATTTAAAACCAAGAGGGTCATAAAGCTGAAAATCATAATGCTTTTGCACAAAATCATAATGGATTTTGCATAGGTAAAACCGTGATGCCGGGAGCAAGAGCTGGGCTGTTACTCTGTGAAAATTACAAATGTGAAATTACTTGGAATGAAGGACCATTGTCACTGAGTTGTAACAGATTTTAAATTTTCCTGCTTCATACAGGAGGAGTCATATAATTACAGCTGTGAAGTTGTTACAGAATGTCTCATTAGTCTATTTTCTCTACTTTAAAAGAAAGAGAACCGGTATTTTATTTTTGTACATACTTTTTAAAAAGTAAGAGTTAAAGAAGAACCGACAACAGCGGTGCTTATCTCTGGGGCTAAGAATGCCATCTGAAATTGATGAAAGCTCTGAACGCTCTCCCAATGTGGAAAAATACACAAACAGAGTTACCTAAGCCCAAGAGCTGGAGGTTGCTGTGAACTGTGACGCCACGGCACTCTATCAAGGGTGACAAAGTGAAACTCTGTCTCTAAAAAAAAAAAAAATTTGTAAAAACATTCATAGAATGTTCTAATGCCCCATAAAATCCATCTAAAAGCACTTGGAGGTCCTCAAAGTCCAAGCCAAGAATCTTAGCTTCCTATTACTTCATATTCCAGGTAATACCTGGCCCATGCCTCAGCCCAATTCTCCCATTAGGCCAACAAAGAAAAACAATACCACTTCCACCCTGTAGTTCTTCAAAGAGTCCTGCCCACTGACCTTGACTAGATTTGATTTTTATACTTCTTTATTCTCATGGTCGTATGACTCTTTTTCAAAAGCAGAGAAACAAAACGTTCTAGAAAATGAAATATTATGCCTCAAACTGAATTGAGTCCTCCCCTCCCCTATCACTTGGAACATACAGAGAGTGGACTCCCACTATTTAGGTGCTGCAGAAAAGATGCAAAAGTCCAGAGGAACCGGGAACAAATGGCCTCTGAAGTCCACTCCAACCTGAGAGTTCATGACTAAATTATAATCCATTTGTCTACGTCCTTCAGAAAGCTGCCCCTGAGAACCAAATACGGTAGGACCTCTGTGAGTGGACCACCCAAGAGACTGTAACACACTGGTCAATACACGAGGGGTGGTCAACATAAGGAACGGGGCCTGCTGTCCTGACACATACACGTAGTGCATGTCCAGTCAATGAAAATTAGATCAAGTTAAGGAGGTGTAGGGAGGTGTCAGCTGTGGAGGTTCTGCTGGACCATGTAACCTGTAAGGTTCACCCAGGCAACCAGACCACCTACTCTACTTTGACTTTGCACAGTAATTTGGACAAAGTCAATCTTAGTTTCAGCCCCAAGAAAGCAAATTCCTTCTAGCATCTAATGTCCCAATTTTTTGGAAGTCAGGACTTGGCTCCTTTTAAATTCCCAATTAAAACCCCTATTTCTGGCTCAGCGCCAGCCACATACACCTGAGCTGGCGGGTTCAAATCCAGCCAAGGCCCACCAAACAACAATGACGGCTGAAACCAAAATATAGCTGGGCATTGTGGTAGGCACCTGTAGTCCCAGCGACTTGGAAGGCGGAGGCAGGAGGATCGCTGGAGCCCAGGAGTTGGAGGTTGCTGTGAGCTGTGATGCCACAGCACTCTACCCAGGGCGACAGCTTCAGGCTCTGTCTCAAAAAAAAAAAAAAACAAAAAACCCTATTTCTTTTCTATGTGTACTGCCAAGTCACGTTACCCACCATTTCTGGTGAGTCGTTCACTTAGACCATACATTTATACTGACAGCCTACCACATACGAAGTACGTTCTAGAGACCAACCAGGATCAGGGTAGAAAAAGCCCCTGCCCTCTCTGGCACAGTGGTTTTACACAGTCTGGACCATCACCATGGTCCTACAATTCCCAAGTTTCTCTTTTGTTTTCCATTCTTGTGGAATCTTCACTTTTCCCTGGAGATGATAAAAACACCAGTTATATGTAGGTGTCACACAGCTTTCAGATAATTCTTACAGGATTTCACCTTCAAGGTAAGAGATTCTAACTTTTCAGATGAAAAGTAAGAGGAACATAATCATTACATCATGAACCGTTAGAAGAAAATAAAGCAAAAGACATGAAAGACAATCAAAGTAAAGCCTAGCCATGAAATGTTCCTACCGGAACACATAATATATATACACAGGAAAACCGCGTCCTTACGCACTCTTTAAAATCCTAGAGAAGAAGGAGTCCCCTCTTTCTTGTACATTAATTACAATGGGTCTAAGCAAGGCTAAACAGTCTCTGAAGTAATCTTTAAAAGTATTTTCCACATTTTTGGATGCTGAGAATATAATTAGCTACTTAAATGCGAATGCTAATACCCCAGTCTGTGTCCACAGCGAACACTTTTTACACAATACATGATTTGACACTCATCTGTATCAATATTTTCTTCCACAATAACAAATTAACTAAAACTGGCCACAGGAATCCCTTCCTCACTGGCAAAAAGCTCTTTTTTCAGACTTAACACATTCCAGTCTAAACAGGAGACCCACCCCGGAGTGAGAAAGGACAAGGAAGAGATTGAAAAAGCAATCAAAGAACATCTTATGTGGGACATGTGCCTCGCTGCCACGCCAGACCCTGCCAGCTCCCCTCCCCAGTGTCTGTTCTCACCCCCGCTCTCAGGAATAGACCCACCGACTTTTAGCTAGGCCAGTGGCTTTGCTGGAACGAAGATGGTATTCCTCAGCACCTCTAACAACTGTGAAACCAGGTCACCAAGGACTGGAGGAAGAGACACAGGCACGAGTTGTGCAGGCAACTCTGAGATGAGTGAAGGACAGTGAAGCTGCGAGGCAGACACAGGCCAGGTCCCTCGTTACCACACAGTGACGGAGACCCAACTACCTGTGGGCTTTGCTTAGAAAGAAAGAACTTCTCGTTGGTTAAGGCCTGCTGTGGTTTTCTGACATTTGTAGCTGAATTTAATCTTACCCGATAGAGTAAACTTATTTAATCCACAAACTTATTTAATACTTTGGTTGGGTACACATTTATCACCGTTTTACACTATAAGAAACTGAAGGATACTTTGGACAGTCTCTCTTAAGAGGATTTCGTACAGGGAAAGGGAAACCTGGCTGTGTGAGGAAGGAGAAGCACATTTCTGGTGCAAAAACACAGACAACAGGACTGACTCTACTGTCAAAAAAGGTTTTTATATAGAATTTGGAGGGTTAGATACGCAAGCAAAAATTGAGGTCCTGTACTTGATTTAATACTGAAAAGGAAACACACCCCAGCTCTGCATCCACAACACACTGGTTATTTAGCTAAACTACAGCGGCTGCTCACATCTCTGCTCATATCAGGTTAAACGGAAATAAAGTTGGCAAGCCGTGCTTTACAAGTTCTTTTTTGTTTTAACTCATTGGCCATTATTTATTAGTACCCCCAAATGCAATAACTGTCTCAAAGTTAGCCTGACAGAAAACACCGATATGGAAGAGGGACAAAGGCACTCACTTCTTACATGCGTGCAGAGAAAAAAATAAAGAGCAATTATGCCAAAGCAGTGGACCTACCCGTAGAACCAGATTCCTGCAGACTTCCTTTGTTACTTTGGATAAAGCTATTAAGAGAACCAACAGGTGTGTAAATGCCATTCAACGTGTCATCATTCCCCAGATTGAACACTTTGTACCCTTGCTTTACAATTTCATCCAAAACACAGCTCTAAGGCTCACACATCATAGTTAAATATTCTTATATATGGTGAAATCCAGGAATTATCTTGGTTCAAAGGTTTCAAATACTCTCAAACATTCTCAAAAACTTGTATCTCATCAAGGGTCTATGGTGAATTTGTTTAATTATCTTAAAAAATAAGCTTCCTTCAAATGATCCCCAGCTTCTGTATCCGTCCGTGGGCCCTCACACAGTGCCAGGCGTAACTAAGGTCATCAAACACGGTCGTAGGAAGAGACTGTCTGAAATGCAAGATTCCTCACGTCTATGCCAAAGCAATTTCAACCTCTTCATATTCCTTTCCTGTCGTCCCAGTTCTACATGGACAGTGATTTTTTACACATAGCACTTTTTAAGAATTAACTTTTCTTAAGATTTAACTTTTAAGGGAAACTATTCATTTCTGCAAACAACAACAACAAAAAAGGCTGACAGCAGTCCCAAAAGTAGAATAATTATTGGTCTTAACAAAGAACATAGTCTTATAATCATCTTTGGTAACATGGTATTGAAAGAAGTACTAATAATGTGCTGACTTTGAATGTTTATAAAGCATGATTTTCAAGAACTTAAAGAACATATCAAACACCAGACAATTAAATTGTGACAGTCCCACACTTCAGGTAAAAATTCATTTCCATCTGTCTGACACAAGCATTGAACTGTACTGTGTCCCGATGACTTCATTATAATATTTAAAGGCTATAAATAAAATTTGTCTCCAGATCTTACTGGGGTGCATATTAGGAGACCACTGCACAACAAATAGCTCAAAATGTTTACCCTCACTCCCCGGCCAAAACACAAGAGGGGAATGTCATCTAGTGGCGAGGTCAGGAAGAAAGAGATCTGGAGAAGGAGGTTTGGGGTTCCTGGAACTGTTGCATCGCTCTGCGTAATCAACCAGAGCAGCAGATATCAATATAACTTAAAGCCAAGATCAATGCAGTTCAAGCCATACGATATTTTTAAAAAGTTAAAAAAAAAAAAAAAAAAAAAAAAGGTAAAGAGAGACCTGTTAGGTTTTGATATACTTCTTGCAAGGGAGTTTGATATCACAGTCCCATAATTTGTAGCCCAACTAATTGTGACATTCTTTTGTTACCCTAATAATATCTACATAATTAAAAATTCACAAGGACCCTTTTCTTGCAGCCTACCATAAAGAGCAGAAAGAATGGGGTGCCAATGACCAGCTCACCTCGTTGTAAGATTACCTTCATCACCACCAAAACATCTCTTGCCTTTTTTACACATGGCACTAGACTGGGCTCTAAGTGTGCTCCTTTTGAAACCATGGCATTGACCATTGAATATGTGCCAGATACTCTCATTTTAGACATAAGAGCCCTGGGTCTACTTTAAAGCTCAGGAAAAATCTAGAAGCACTTGCTTGGGGTAAAACAGCAGCATTTTATTACAGCAAAGACCTGAAACAAGATTTGCCTGCTCCGAAGTCTGTTCTCTTAACCACTGTGCGATTACTCTTTCATCCCACTTCCAACAGGACATGTGCTTTGAGGTTGCTGCCCCCACAGGTGACAGGCTGCTACCTGTCCATTCTCTCCTGTGATGTCCCCCATGTGATAATGACAACTTGCAGCGTAGCTGGCTTGAATCAGACAGTGCTAAAACAGAAGCAGCCAAGCGAAGAGGTTCTTCTGAGGCCCCCATACCCCTGCCTCTAACCAACAAAGCCCGCAGGGCTCAGCGCAGCAGCTCCAGACCTAAAGTGACACTACTCAATATGGAAAGAACCGAGAATGGGTACACAGGGCAGACATGAAATTAAATATTGACACTGCCTCCAGAGCAAAGGTTAGGAATAGAACAGAAACACAGAAGTCTCCTATTACAGAGAGTGAGACTGGAAAAATGTTTCCCTCACTTGTGATTGGTTACAGAGGAGAATTTCAGGTGCTGTCAGAACAAGGAAGGGGCTACTGGCCTTTGCACTGAAGGGAAATCGTGCTGGACCTGGTTCAAAGGGCAAAGTTGCTTCCTGGGCAGGAGAAGAAGATTCTAAGATAACCCACTATTTCAGGAACATGAGTTTTATGATAATAATTAAGTAAAACAGGAGCCTTTATTTGGTTCACCCAACAAGGTTTTCAATGCTTAATGCACCTGGCTCTGTGCCAGATAACTGCGGGAACAAAGATGAGTAAGTCAGTGTGTGTTTTCTAGGGGAGACAAACAGATTTCAACGTAGTGTGGCAACTACTAAGCTGGAAGTGAGCACAGTGGCAGGAGGGACGCTGGGTAGGGCCTCTCAGTCAGCCTGCAGTTTAGAAGAGTTTCCTGGAAACCGGAGCCCAAGGCTAGTGAGCTGTTTAACCTAGTAGTTACAAGCATCTGTAGTCAGACTGTAAAGATTCAAACCCTGACTGCTCTGCAGATTAGGCAGACTTCTTAAACCTTTCTGAGCCTCAATTTCTTCATCTGTAAAATGGAAGCAAGAACAATATTCATTATTATTATTCTCTATTAGTAATAATAATTAATAATTATTATTTTTAATAATTATTAAAATATTATTATTGTCTATAAATCTATTATAAAGATTAACACTTAAAATTAGAGTCTGACACATAGAATAAATAAATGTTACCAATTTGTTTTGCTAGATAGAATAATAATGAATGTTCAGGCAACCCTTGCGGGACCCCTTCCTTTGTTTTGGAAGCTTTCCTATCTTCTAATAAATTATCACTCTATTGCCAAAAAAAAGAAGAAAAATGAACATTCATTCAACAAAGGGATGAATTCAACAACTGTGTACAATGCCTGGGGGTCACCCTAGCAAAGGTTTCTGGTAGGCAGGTCCATATCCTAGTCTGGACCTAGAGATACCACTCTGAGATCATGGGGTGATGATTGTGGTCACCTGATGGAAATGCATGAGATCATCTCAGAAGAGAGAGAGGACAGAGAGGAAGGTCATTACCAAGTTCTTAAAGCCTCAAACATTCAGAATACAGGAGAGAAAGGAACGCAGCAAAGGAAAATAGGGAAGTAGGAAGCAGCAACCATCAAGACAGGAGGAAAATCAGGTGTGTAACCAATGAGCTAAGAGGCGGAAGGACCAGAGTCAGCTGAGGCACAGGGCTTGGAAACTGCAAAGTGTGCACCTGGTGGGGGGGGGGGGGGGCAGAAACTTCTAGCAGATCAATTTTCTGACCATAAAGAGATGATGAAGGGCAGATGAAAACCGAGATAAAAGTAAAGACAGAGGGTGATTTTAGACTCCACTACAAGGCCAGAGTGATCAAAAGAGCATGGTATCGGCACTAAAATAGAGACGTAGACATCTGGAACCGAATAGAAAACCAGGAGATGAAACTAACATCTTACAGCCACCTGATCTTTGATAGACGAAACAAGAACATTCTCTGGGAGAAAGAATCCCTGTTCAATAAATGGTGCTGGGAGAAGTAGATATCCGCATGTAAAAGATGGAAACTGGACCCACACCTTTCTCCACTCCACAGATTTGGCATGCTCTGTTTTTTGAAATTATCTTTTACTTTTATTTATAAATATTAGTTGTCTATTTTTGAGACTTTAAAAAACTCCATACTGAATCTCAGAGTCAAAGCATTCTATAATAGACATACCCTTATTTGACAGGGTGAATTTTAAGTTCTTTGCATGATTTTTTTTATTGCTTAATATTTTGATGCAGCAATTCTCTGATTTCTTTTCTGAATGTATTTATGTTTGTTCATGCTTCATGAGGTTTTTGTTTCTAGTCCTTATCTTAAACATTGTTATTGTTATTAAATTTTAAGCCTCTTTAATTTTGTGAAGGCAAAAAATGGAAAACTAATAAACACATGTAAATGTAAAAATAAAAAATAATTTTTTTTAAAATGGGACTTAATCTGAAAAGCTTCTGTACAGCTAAGGATACAACAACCAAAGCAAATACACAACCTACACAATGGGAAAGGATATTTGCATATTTTGAATCAGACAAAAGCTTGATCTCTAGGATGTATAGAGAACTCAAATGAATCACCATAAAAAGAGCCAACAATTCCTCATTGAGGAATTGGGCAAGAGAGATGAACAGAACCTTCTCTAAAGACAGACGAATGGCTAACAAACATATGAAACAATGCTCATTGTCCCTAATTATTAGAGAAATGCAAATCAAAACCACCCTGAGATATCATCTAACCCCAGCTAGAATGGCCCACATCACAAAATCTCAAAACTGCAGATGCTGGCATGAATGTGGAGAGAAAGGAACACTTTTACTCTGCTGTTGGGACTGCAAACTAGTACAACCTTTTCGGAAGGAAGTATGGAGAACCCTCAAAGAACTCAAGCTAGACCTCCCATTTGACCCTGCAATCCCATTACTGGGTATCTACCCAGAAGAAAAGAAATTCTTTTACCATAAGGACACTTGCTCTAGACCAGTGGTTCTCAAGCTGTGGGTCACGACCCATGGGAACTGTATTAAAGGGTCACGGCATTAGGAAGGTTGAGAACCACTGCTGTAGACTATTTATTGCAGATCAATTCACAATCACCAAAGTGTGGAAACAGCCTAAATGCCCACCAACCCAGGAATGGATTAACAAGCTGTGGTATATGTATACCATGGAATACTATTCAGCTATTAAAAAAAATGGAGACTTTACATCCTTCGTATTAACCTGGATGGAAGTGGAAGACATTATTTTTAGTAAAGCATCACAAGAATGAAGAAGCATGAATCCTATGTACTCAATTTTGATATAAAGACAATTAATGACAATTAAGGTCATGGAGGGGGAGGAAAAGTAGAGAGAGGGACAGAGGGAGAGGGGTGGGGCCTTGGTGTGTGCCACACCTTCTGGGGGCAAGACATGATTGCAAGAGGGACTTTACTTAACAAATGCAATCAGTGTAACCTGGCTTATTGTATCCTCAATGAATCCCCAAGAATAAAATAATAATAACAATAATAATAAAATAAAATAAACCACAAAAAGGGAAAAAGAACAGAAAAATAAACATTTAGGCTTTTTTTCCCCTCTCTTTTAATGTCAATGATTAGTGAAATGTCATGTGAGAAGATATCCTGAAAATGTGATGTGGTGATATGACTCCTTCCAAAAAAGTTTCACAGTGAACAACAGTGGTTTAGATGGCAATGCTCACTCGTTCTGGAGGCTGCAGGGTGGACTAGGGTGGACTAGACGCTGAGGAGGAGACCTCTCTAAAGAGACAGGATTTCAACAGAGTGTTCAAGTGCAAATGAGATTAGTTTAGGGAAAAATCCCTTAGCATGCAACTCTGAAGAGACAATTCTCAGGCTGAGAGGTTTGTTTCTCCTTTGCTTGCCTCCCCAGAGTTGGAGGCAGAGCTTGAAAAGAGCCTGGCCCCCTGAAACACCTGAGAGGTGACCTGCCAACACCTTTCTCCCTTCCTCAGGAGCAAGGCCACTTTTGCCTTTTATAGCTCGGAAATTCATAAGTCAAAATGTGTGTCTCATTAATCCCACGTTAAGGAGAAGAGGATAAAAATAAGTTGATCAATCAGGACTTCCTTTCCTAGCAGCTGATTATAATAATCCAGATACACTTGCCTGATGGAAATTGTTCATGATTGAAGATTGGGTAGCTGAAGCCGGCTGGTCTCCCAGAAATTTAATCAGATGTTTGGTGCAGTAAAAAATGCCCTGCACTGGAAGATAGCGACTCTAGTTCTTGTCTCCAGTTCTTCTTCTAGCAGAGAGATTTGGAGAATTTCCTGTTATCTTTGCATTTTCAGTTGATTCATTTGAAATGAAAGGGATGGGTTGATGGGCACTTGGGCTTCTTCCATGACTTGGCAACATTTCTGACCAAATTTAGTCAAGACGGGAAAAATCTGCTTAAGAAAATAAGTCTCTTGCATTATATCCACTTTTTAAATATGTTTCACTGAATTACTTGAAAGCTACAAACACAAAAGAAATTTGCATGAATGCCTTCTGATAAATGAAAGTAAATGTCTTTAGTGTTAGATTCTCTTACTTCATTCATTTATAATTTTGGTAGTTTAGTCACCAGGTCATGTATTGGCAGATTGTGTATTTCATCTATTATTCTCAACATATTCTTAACAGTAATAATTTGTGTAACTTTCTTTTTAAAGTTGTTAGTCATTTTTCAATTTTTCTTCCTCATCTTTCTTATTTGAATTTTAGTTACCTTAACCAGGGGAAATTCAATTTCTGAGTTTTAACATTATTTTTTTAAAGAAACATTGTTTAGTTAAATACTTTGCCATGTTGTATGACCAATTATTTGTGGTACTATATGTAATTTGGGGTTGTGCAATAATCTGGTGAAGACCATACCAAACTTTGTAACTATAATTTTAAGTTCTTGCTAAGATACCTTGCATGATTTTATAACACTAGGATTGGATTCTGCGGTAACAGTTCACAGCGTGCCTTTTTGGTGTGATCCTTGCTTATTGGATATTATGCATACATTTCTTTACATCTTTTGCTTTTACTTCATAATTTTTAAAGAAGATAAAATATAGAGCCATAGATTCTAATAGCTCCTGTGGCATGCAGTGACACATGTGTTGTCTGTGCACTGTGCTCTGAGCTGCTTAGTTCATAAAACATTTGCATCTTAGTAAGACTTAGTTAACGTTCTGCAAGCTGGTGATGCTGAGGCTTCTTACTTTGTTTTTACCTTCTGTGTCTTAAATCAACACTACTGTAGCTATTGTCTGGATGGACAATAATGTTTGTGGTTATTAAGGACTATTAAATGTGAATGAGCAGTTTACTTTGCCGGAACCTTGCTTCTTTATATAAATGTCAGTGTTCTTATCAAAGATAATTATGTAGTTAGTGTCTCCTTCATTTTAACTTTAGGTGCTTAAAAATAAAAATTTTTTATTAAAATTAAGACTTCTTGTTTCCAATGTTGTAAGCCAGGAATACTGATATCTTCACAGTTTCTCTTAATTGGAATTAGAAAAGTAGAAGAGAAAGGAGAGTGAACAAATTATCAGCAACAAATACATTTTAGATCATGATATGTTCAGAATGCTGTCCAAAGATCAACAATGAAGGCTTTAAATGAACTTGGCATATGGAAAAAAACATGTTTATAATACACGTATGTATTGTACACATGCACAGCAATTAAAGAGCAACTACGGAACAGCATATAAAAGCAAACAATTAAAATTACATAATTTGACAGGAAAAGTTAACTATTTCTATTATATTGGACAAGTACAGAGTCAAGTTGCAGAAAATGAATGTTCTCTATCGTTATAGTCTTTGATGTTTTTTCATTTGTTAATCCTCCCATCTTTCCTACATTTGTTGGCACCATTGTTATCTATCCCTTTCTCCTTCTGGCTTGACCCTCACTTCTGAATTGCTCTGAGTGTCTTTGAAAAAGGCTGCCTAAATCTTGTCCTTGGCAGTCATTGGTCTGCTCAACTTTCTCTGAAAGTTAGAAGGATTTTTCGTGTGAAGCCAAAAGTAGAGTAAGGAAAGCATTGTATGTGAACAGACCACTGTTTCAAGAGTAGAAGTCATCCTCCTAAACTCCCCTCCAGCACACATCCCTCATGCCCACATTCCCAGGGGCCTTGGTTATTTACAGATTTTTTTTCTGAAACTGTTTGTCAAAAAAACTCTTTATTTTAATCTTTATTCAAGGATAAAAATATGGCAGGGCTTAATTCTGTATTTAGAGTCATTTCTTGGTGCATTTGGAAGACCCTGATCATTGTTTTGTAGCTGTATCTAGTATCTAATTCCATACTAATCCCCTTTTCTCTTATAGTTTTTAGGACCTTCTTTTGTCTCCAGTGTCTTGAAATTCTAATCATCTGCTATGATTCGGGGGTTTTCTTTGTTTTCAGGATTTTTTTTCATTTATTTATTTAAATTTTTTTTTTAATTAAATCATAGCTGTGTACATTAATGTGATCATGGGGCACCATACACTAGTTTCATAGACTGTTTGACATATTTTGATCACACTGGTTAACATAGCCTTCCCGGCATTTTCTTAGGTATTGTGCTAAGATATTTATATTCCACATTTACTAAGGTTCACATATACCCTTGTAAGATGCACCGTGGGTATAATCCCGCCAACCCCCTTCCCTCTATCCACCTCTCCCCTCCCTCCCCTCCCTTTCCCCCTTCCCCTATTCTTAGGTTGTAACTGGGTTATAGCTTTCATGTGAAAGCCATAAATTAGTTTCACAGTAGGGCTGAGTACATTAGATACTTTTTCTTCCATTCTTGAGATACTTTACTAAGAAGAGTATGTTCCAGCTCCAGCCATGTAAACATGAAAGAGGTAAAGGCTCCATCTTTCTTTAAGGCTGCATAATATTCCATGGTGTACATATACCACAATTTATTAATCCAATCGTGGATCGATGGGCACTTGATCTCCTGGAATTTTTATCACACTTTTCTAACTTGACTGATAATTCACTTGTGTATTT
>CAUYPK010020964.1:0-27991 GCA_963574355.1 Loris lydekkerianus | reverse complement strand
TTGGCCGGGGCTGGGTTTGAACCCACCACCTCCAATATATGCGGCTGGCGCCCTACTTCCTCTGAGCCACAGGTACCACCCAAGCCAAGCAGTGGTTCCTTCTTAATGTCAAAGGTAGGCAAGTGTTTTCCTTCTTTTTTTTTTGGAGGCAGAGTCTCACTGTGTTGCCCTGGGTAGAGTGCTATGGTGTCATAGCTCACAGCAACCCCAAACTCTTAGGCTTAAGCAATTCTCTTGCCTCAGCCTCCCAAGTAGCTGGGACTACAGGCGCCCACCACAACGCCTGGCTATTTTTTGGTTGTAGTTGTCATTGTTGTTTGGCAGGCCCGGGGTGGATTTGAACCCGCCAGCTCCGGTGTATGTGGCTGTGGCTGGTGCCCAAGATGGCAAGTGTTTTCTGTAAAGGGCCAGGTGGTGAATACTTCAGGAGGAGGGGCCTATGGTGGCCCACCTATTCAGCCAGGCCTCTATTCGGTAAAACCAGCCATAAATAATTTGTAAACAAATGAACATGTTACAATAAAACTTTACCGATGAAATTTCCATGTCTCACATCACAAAATACTCTTCTTCAGATTTTTATTCAACCATTTAATGATGTTAAATCAATCTCAGCTGGCTGATCACATGTGAACAGGCATCAGGCCAACCACAAGCCCCACCTCTTCCGCACCTTGTATTTACCATTGAGATTGGGACATTTCTAAATTGTTCTGAGAGACAGAATGAGTCTGTCCTTCAAGCAATTTGTTCACATGAGGTATTGAGAAATGTTACCAGAGGAAATTTCTTCCAAGGGCATGGAAAAGCTGGCCAGACAGCTCGGTCTGAGAGCCGAGGGGTAGGAGTAATGTCAACATGATACTTTTCCATACAGTTTCCCTTCACAGAGCAACTTCCATGAACTTGTGCCTTTGTGGAAATGCTTTAAATAGCTTTTATTTTTCCTATAAGAATTTTGTAAAAAGCATCAAAATAGAAGCAGCACTATTCTGCTCTAGTCTAAGAGGATTTTACACAACCTTCTCCTCTGTCACCACAGGCCTGCAAGCTCTGGCACCTTTAGGATTCTGCAGGAGCTGTGACATGGATGTGGCTCAGGAAAGACGGCAGGGCACAGCGGGCAGGGTGCAGAGCAAGGGAGGAGGTGGCAGAATAGGAGCTGAGAAACAAAAGGAAAGGTCCCCTCTATCGCCAGAGATGACTGTACTGTCGCCCAAACACACGTGGAGACCACCAAAGAGCAGGCTTTCCCTAGAACAATGTTTTTCACCCTTTTTTGTTGTTGTTATTTGTTTTTAATCTCACAACACACTGAACGCTATAGTTAAACCTCCGTGGCACACTTAAACTATGTTGATAAAAAAAAAAAAAAAAAAAAAGAATACTTACTGTGTTTTGAACTTCTTCAGAAAATAATTGAATGATCTTTAAAAATTCTTGCAGCACACCTGTTGAATCACTACTCTAGAAGGTGAGGACAGGAGGCTCCGGAATACTGATTGGCGAGTCCCCACAGTTGTTGGCAGATAGGGCCCTAGAAGAGATAAGTAAAAAACCTCAAAAGATGGCCGTTACTGTCAAAGTCATCACATTTTTAACCTAAAGTTCCTTGGGAGACTTGGGGGTCTGCATTTAATCCAATTTTCATAGGAATCAAGTGAGTACCATGTTTTATGTTTTATTGCTCTTTTTGGCTTTTTGGCTCTACGCTGACACTCATAGAACGCAGGCCTAAAGGGATACATCGCACTTTCCTTTGCCGCGATTTTTATGTGTATCTGATTTTTATGTGTACTAAACATAAAAATCTGTATCTGATCCAAAAATATGTTTGTGGTCTTTGGGTTTTTTTTTTTTTTTTTTTTTTACCTAGTTGAGAAAGTGACAATGTAAAAATCTAAGTAACTGTTTGAAGTCTCAATTATTATAGGAAAACCTTTTTCAAGATTGATCTTAATTTTTCAGATGGTTATGTTTTTAAATGTGAGTTGGTAACTGGGCATTTACAATTCAGTACTTACCCTCATCAATTAAAAAAAAAATGTATCTCCAAATGCTTTAATAATTGTATTTTACAATTCACTTTTGGAATTGATTTCTATTGCATCATCATCCTGCACTACCTAGCAAGATAGAACGCAACAGGGAAGCTGCCATTCAGGGTGGGCTTTCATGAACACAGAAAGAAGAAAATTTTCAGAGAATCTCTCTCTCTCTCTCTCTTTTTTTTTTTTTTAATTGAGATACAGTCTCACTTTGTCACCCTCAGTAGAGAGCCATGGCATCACAGCTCACACCAACTTCAAACTCTTGGGCTCAAGTGATTCTCTTGCCTCAGCCTCGTGAGTACCTGAAACTACAGGCACCCTCCACAGCACTTGGCTTTTGTTTGTTTGTTTTGTTTTGTTTTGTTTTTATTTGGCAGCCTTGGGCTGGGATTGAACCCACCAGCTCTGGATCATGCGGCTGGTGCTCTAATCACTGAAATACAGGCACTCCCCAGAGAATCATTTTTTTAAAAATTATTGAAGACATAAAAATAATTCAGAAATGTACCTTTGTTTTCCAGTGCTGTAAGCAAATACAGTTGACCCTTGAACATCATAGTTTGAACTTCATGGGTAGACTAATATATAGATTGTTTTTTCATTAATACATTGAATAATTTTTTTGACATTTGAGAAAAATTGAAAAAACTTGGAGATGAACCACATACCCTATAAATACCAAAAAAAAAATTTATGTTAAGTGTGTTATGAATGGGAAAAAATGTAGATACAAATCTATTTTGTCACTACCATAAAATATACACAAATAAGTAGTATTATAAAAAGTTAAAATGTATCAAAACTCATGCACAAATGAAGATGGTACCCGGCACTGTTTGTAGTTGAGATGTAAATAAATATAAAGACGCAGTATTAACTTGTAACAGCACAAAATTAGCTGTAGTGTGCACTATGCGACTGTGATAATTTCACAGCTACCTCCCGTTGCAATCACAGTGAGAGCAAGTGCTTTGAATAGTCCCTTCAAATCCTCTGCGATGCGGATCATCTGGTCTCTCCAGTGGGTTGCTGGTCATAGTAAAAAGGGATCTCTCCTGGTTCCCTGGTTCTCGTGTGTATATTTTTCATCATGTTTAGCACAATATCCTAAATGTTGAATAAGCCCCACTGGTGACGCTGGCAGTGCTCCCAAGAACCAGAACAAAGTCACGACACTACAAGAAGGTGAGTCGTTTGGTATGTTCCGTAGATTGAGGTCTGCAGCTGCGGTTGCCACCATTTCAGACAATAAATAGATTGTCTGGTAAACAGATATTTCAGCCGAGTATCTTGTAAACAGACAACATCAACTTCAAGTATTGATAACTACAGCAGAGTGCTTTAAATGTATTTTCCCTTCCGCGTGGTTTTGTTCATTCTTTTGTCTAACTTACCTTATTGGAAGGATACAGTATACAATATAAATAACATAGAAATTATGTGTTAAGTCACAAGCTACCAGTAAAGCTTCTGGTCAATGGTAGGCTATTAGCAATTGAGTCTGGGTGGAGTTAAAAGTTGTATGTGTTGAACAAGAGGTTGTTTTAAAAAGCACTTTATGTGGATTTTCAACTGACTGTGGAAGGGGAGACAGGTGTCCCTTGCATTATTCAAAGGTCAACTCTACTGTCAATAAAAGAAATACATTTCTGGGTGTTCAGTAGTGTCTTTAGGTATATGCAAGGGGAATTCAATAACAAGTTATTAGTAGATAAATTTTGAAGAGTCAAAATTTATATGCAGATTTTCATCTGCAGAGGTGGTTGGCACCCCTAAGCTCCATGGTGTTCTAGAGTTAACTATATTTTGTTTGAGATTCTACACAGCAGTTTGTAACTGAACCACAGCCATAGGCAGAACTTTCTAAAAGTGGTGTGGTGAGAAGTTCCTATCATGCGTGAGTCACCCATCAAACCCTCATGGCTCTACATTTAATTGCAATCTTCACTGTTGTTATTATGGTTTCAGTAACATCTTTGCCCATCACACTTGATTCCTAGGTCTTTATGCCTTAGCTCAAATTTAAAAAAAAATGTCAAAATAGGATGGAAGAGAGAGAGGAAGGAAAAGAAAGGAAGATAGAGAGGGAGGAATGGAGGGAAGGAGGGAGGGACAGAAGGAAGAAATACATGACATGGAAGGAAAGGAGGGAAGGAGGCAGGGAATTCTTGCAGTATGAAAGAATGTGAGTTTTACAACAAACCCATTTTGCCTATAGAGGAGTCGATTTATGTTCATGGATTCTATTTTGGTGGCCATTAAGATTGATCAGTATTTTCTTTCCACCAAGCCCCATGTGACACCTTCAAAATCTTGAAATTGTGGTCAAACCACACAATCATGGGATTACAAACCACTTCATCCATAACAAATTTTCAATCAAAAAACACACCTAACTTATTAAGTTGCATCTCCAGCTGACGTTGTATTCCATTTTCTTCCTGCATTCAGCTGGAAGCATTCACAAATAGCAAAATATAATACATCCCATGTTATGTGTTGCCAGGCAATCAGGGCAGAAATAATTAACACGAGAAAGTGGACTGCCAGTATCCTGCTGAATGGCTCTGGAAAGAGTTCAAATATGACAAACATTCTTAGCTGTCCCTTCTGGGACACGTGCTCTGAAATAACAGTTTGAAAGGACAACTGCCAACTCCAGTTTCAAATCGTTTGACAGCACTACAGAATTTCATTCTAAAATCTGACTCAGTTTTTATTTAAAGGAGAATTCATCTATGCACACTATGTCTTCATGTGCCCATTTCCAAAAGAGTCCTTCCTGAACTCCCGCCACCTGTGTGCGAGTCCAACTGCCTAATGAAGCTAATCCTGAGCACGAGATCTTTCTATAAACGCATAATTCACACTGAATTCAAAGGGGAACCTGGGTCTGTGAAAAGCCTTGTGTCAGGCAAGCCAAGGCGATCACAGATCTTTTTAATACCCCATTCCACTTTCCATGAAACTCTAAGGAAAAAAGCTGGAAAACCAAGCTATTCAGTAAACACTTTCCCACAGAGAAATCTTCAACCAGAAATACATGACATGGAAGCAAAGCAGAACACATGTAAATACTTTCTAAGAACTATAGCTGAATTGCAAGTAAGGTCAGTGAACATTTGTCAAGTACTTGTAACATATGAAGACCCCATGGTAAGGGCTGGAAACTATTATAAGTACATAGTCCCAACCCTCAGATAATTTTAATCTTGTGAGAAAGATAAGAATGTGAACAGATATTTCAGTTCCATTCAATAAATGCTAAAATAGCACTCTAGACAGAGGGTAGCAGATGGAAGTCAGGAACCCCTGAGTTGCATTAACTTTATATATGTTGTTACTGAAAGGAACCATTGAGAATATCTGTTACAATTCATTCCTAACGCAGAACACTACTGACAAATTATTACAGACTTTCTGTTTAAAGTTTAAGTTTGAAAACCTGGGTTTGGGTTCTGTTTCCATTCATTTACTTCTTAATTTTCTTTTTCAGATTATTGGGGTACGAATGTATGGGTTACATGGAATGTTCTTGTGCTGCTTAAGTCAGTGCCCAACAGCCAGAGAGTGTTCATTGTACTTGTCAGGTGTAATATCACCCATCTCTTCTCCCTACTCCAATGTCCCTTATTTCTGCTGAGTTTTACTTCCATCTGTGCACATGAATACTGATTGGCTATTATAATTCAATAGACGGGTACTGTTGGTGTTTGTTTTGTCATTCTTTAGATACTTCACTTAGGATGACAGTCTCCAGCTTCATCCAAATTGTTGCAAAAAGGATTCTGTCTTTAAGGCTGACTACTATTCCTTCATATGTCTGTATATATCTCTGTGTATCTGTGTGTGTGTCCATGTGTACTTGTGTCACACTGCATTAATTCAGTCATGAATTGATGAGCAATTTGGGGTTGATTTCACATCTTTACTATTGTAAATTGCACTGCAACAAACGTTTAAGTTCAAGTATCTTTTTAACATTGGTATTTTCATGGGGATTTAATCTGTAAATCATTTTGGGTAATATGGATATTTTAACAACATTGATTCTGCCAATCCATGGGCATGATGTGTTTCTCCGTTTGTTTCGGTCATCTGCAATTTCCTTCCTCAGTGATTCATAATACTCTTTGTAGAGATCTTTCACCTCCTTGGGTAAACACATTCCTAGGTATTTTGTTTTCCTTGTAGCTATTGTGAAAGGTATTGAAACTTATTTGATTCTTGGCTTGACCGTTGTGGGTAAGGAATGCTACTGATTTGCGTACATTGATTTTGTAACCTGAGATTTTGCTGAATTTGTTTATCAATTCTGGGAGCCTCATGGTATACACACACGATATTTTGTATTTCTGTGATAGGAGTTGTAATATCTCCTTTTTCATTTCTGATTGAACATATTCTCCTATTTCTGGTTAATCTAGTGAGAGGTCTGCTAATTTTATTTATCTCTATTAAAAAAGCCCAACTATTTGTATCCTTAATCTTCTGTATTATTTTCTTGCTTTTGATTTCATTTAGTTCTCCTCTGACTTTATTTATTTCTTTTCTTCTGCTGGGTTTGGGCTAGAGTTTCTCTTCCTTTTTCTAGTTCCTTGAGACAATTCCAGATCATTGATTTATCTTCCTGTCTTTCCGATGCAGACAGATCTTGTCTTGACAAATTCTCTCTGTGTTTGTTTGTCTGAAAATGTCTTCAATCTCCTTCAATGGCATATAAGAAACTTCTTTTTGAAGGATGCAAAATTCTAGGTTGCCCACTGGTCTAAGAAGACTGAAGAAGGGGCTTCAATCCCTCTCATAAGGGCTCAGCTGAAAAGTTGGCAGTAGCCCTGGTGGGTTTTCCTTTGTAAGTTATCTGATGACTTCCTGGAGTTCCTCCTTCATGTTAACTTTGGCCGGTCTATTGACCATGTGTGGTAGTGATTGCCACTTTACAATGAATCGCCCAAGTGTTCTTGACTTCTTGAACCTGATATCTAAATTTCTAGCAAAATCCAGAAAGTTTTCTTCTATTATTCCCTTAGATAAGTTTTGTAACTCTGTGCATTTTCTTATTCACCCTTAAGGATGCCTATAATTCTTATATTGGGTCTCTTCACATAATTCCATAGTAATTCCTTATTTCTTGTAGGCTTTATTCATTCCTTTCCTTTCTCTATTCTTTGTCTGGCTAGTTTAATTTGAAACTTTTGTCTTCCAGTCCTGAGATCCTTTCTTCTGCCTTGTCTAGTCTGTTTTTAAAACTTCCCTCTATTGTATCTCCTTAAATGAATTTTTCATTTCCAGAAGTTCCATCTGATTTTTTAAAAAATAATTCAATTTCTTTAAAAATTTTTCATTCATTTCTTAAATTGTTTTTGTGTTTTTCTTGTGTTGGTTTCCTGCTTTCTCTCTTATTTTGTTGAGCTTCCTTATAATCCATATTTGTAATTCTTTATCTGTCATTTTAATACTTCCATTTTTTTTGGTATCCATTGGTAATGTGCTATTATTTCCTTGGTGGGGGAGTGTCCTTTCACTCTGACTTTTTATACTTCCAAAGTTCTTTCACCAATTCCCTCTCATTTGGCTATTCAATTGAGTCCTGAGGGTCCTGGGCTTGCCTGGTGGGTCTGCCCCACACTCCTGACGATCAATCCCTGAATGTGCCCAGAAGAAGTATGCTAGTTTCAAGTTGCCCCTGGGATGTTCAAGTAGGTTTGATGAAGCTCCCAGGTTGCCTCTGACCTGCCGTCTTCACCTCTTCCCAGCAGTGTGAATTGTGTTGGGCCCCCCAGCTTAATCTCCAAGATGGTGACAGGAACTTGTGAGCACAATTCCAGCACACCCTGTTTGAGTCAGTAGATGCTATAATCAGCTACAGAGTTCTTTTCCCTGTCACTCGTTGATATTTGAGTGAAAGAACCATCTGTTCTTTTGTACCTGTAGTAGACTCTGGTCTTCCTGGTGAAGTACTTGAGTGTCCCAAGCTTTCAGAGAGGCTCCGTAGCTCCCAGGGTGATCTCCACCACCACTGAGGTTGGGGATGAGCAAAACAGATTGTAGTTAGGCTGTGAGAGCCTGAAAGGCTTTGCAAACGCTCAGCGGGGCACAGAAGTTGCTTTTCTGGCCATGAGGGGGAGCTGCTGGTGGGAGGTGCCAATAAATTCTCCAAATCGAGAGGGCAGCTCCTGAGGGAGGGACCTAAACCCTTGATCGCTAAGGCCTTGGGATCTTCCTGCCTTTATCCAGTAGCACAGGGTTTTTGCCTGGACGGTGAACACTCTCCCAAATCATCATACTCGCATTCCCACAGCTCATTCGAGTAAATTTAGTCCATGTGAGCTCCCTCGCCACCGAGTCCAACTCACAAAACTCCCCAGGGGCTACGTGTCTGACCTGTTAGCGGGAAGGGAGCTCCCAGGCTGCCAACGCCTGTTGCACTGCAAGTCCTCAAAGGAAGAGGCTGGACCACACTATTTATGGGAAGCTTGGCGTGGAGCACACACCCACCAGAGAGAAGTAGCAGCTCAAGAACTTCCCAGCTCAAACTGCTCTCTCTGTTGCAATAAGTGGGAGAAAGGCCACAGCCCATGGAACTAAAGGTTAGGATATTCCTTTTTGAAAGCCATACCCTTATCCAATATGGCACTTCTGCTGCAGGGGGTTTGGACATGCTCCCACAACCCTGTTCCCCAGCATCCCACCACTCTCTCATCGGATATGCTCATACAGGCTTGCTTGCCAGCTGAGTCCAGTTGCCAGACTTACCCTCTGTGTCCCCCTGCACCTCCCTTGAGTCCAGGGGGCTCCCAGACCAGCTTACTTATGTGCACCTTGGGCATGTAACCTGTGAAATGCTGGCAGGCAGGAAGTTCCCAGATTATGCGTACCTATTGCACCACAAGTCCCCAAGAGATGTGGGCCCCATTCTCAGCTTGAAGTTCATGCCTGCCAGAAACAAGCAGCCTTTACAAACTTTTTGGCTCAAATTATTCTTGTGGTTGTAATGCCTTAGGAAGGGGCCACAGCGCCTGGTCAGCCCTAGGTCAAATTACCTGGTTGCAGCCGATTGGGGGGGGGGGGTGGTGTGGGGAGTAAACACGTGGATGGAAGAAAGCTGGCACTCCTGCCTCAGTGGCACTCTCCCGGACTGCTCAAACTCCAGGGACACACTAGTTCTCCCCACTATTCCTTCTTTGTACCATGCCTGGGCTTGTAGAGGGCAGAAAAGCCCTTAATAAACATGGTGGCCCTCTGTTCAGCAGAGGCATTTAGGAGAAAGAGGGGAATCCCTCCTTAACGTTCCACTAGACTTGGAGCCTCTCTGGGTTTGATCCTTCACTGGTATCTTCCCTTCTTTATCTTCTTCCTTCTCAGCTTCACAATTTTTCTCCATAGGGTTCCCAGAAGTCTCTGTCATCTCTCTCTGTGATCCACACCTAAGCTGGGATTCTTGTCCCCTGTCCTCCATCCAATATCTCACTTTCCAGGAGGGATGGTCCCACAAGATGTCTCTAGTCAGCCATCTTTTTTATTTTTTTTTTTTAAGCCAAATTCAGTATTTATTGAGATCTTAATCATGTGGGCTAGTCTTGTAATATAAAATAACTAAAAAGCAAGACTCCTGATCTCATGGATAGAACTCATTACCTGGTGTGAAAGGCAGATGTTTGGTAAACAATCAAAAGTGTGTTGGCAGTGTGCAGGAGGAAGGGTTACTTTATGTTACACCATCCTTGCCATGCATTTGAGCACAGGGCTTTGCTTCTCTTGGCTTCAGCTCCTGATTCATAACACAAAGATGAAATACAGCTCTAAGGACCCTTCCAACTCTAAATAAACTATGATTTTTAATATCAAGACCTAGCTGCTTTGTGAGGCATACTTCTCTTTTTTAAAATCACTGTGCTCTTCTCAAACATAATGGAAAGATCATGGAGCCCCACATACCTGGTATAAAACCATCATAACAATACTTAGTAACTGTGTGACTTTGGGATTATCTGCAATTTCCCTGAGCTTTAGATTCCCCCTGTGAAGTGGGAATAGTAACAAACCAAGATTTACCTTGCAGTAAAGAAGATAATATGAATACATGTACAAGAAGTAGCACAGTGTAGTTAGGGCACGTAGGTACAAAATGTTGTTAACAATGGTCCCCTAATTTTTTTTCCACTGGCCCAAAATCAATCATTCAATCAGGACTCAATCTCTCTCATTGTGATTTGACATTTACTGAATTTATTGAACACTGGCATTTATCGAATACCCATTAATTTGTCAGGCATTACCTTAGATGAGGGGAAGACGCTGGAGAACAAGACAGCCACTGGGTTCCTGCCCTCATAGAAGGAAGGTCTAATTTTTCTCTTAGTGTCAATCTGCTTTCTAAGGAAAAGCTCTTGTGGTCCTGACCTGATTCTCTGGGGTGCTTCCAAAGCAACGGGATTCTGATTTATGTCTTCAGTGACCCTTAGCCATTTTCAGAAGGTGCCTACTACTTATTTGTCTTCCTACAGCAGCTCTTCCCTGGAACAGTCAAAATACCTGGAAAAACACCAAAACAACTCCTGTTTATGCAATCACAGGCATTAACTAGTTTTCTTAACCGACAACTTGAAATTGAACCTAATTGGAAAAAGTTTCACTCGGAAAACTTCCATCACTTGAGTGTATACGTTTTTAATTATTGTTAACTAAAATAGTCTTGCCTCCCCGAGAAATTGGGAAAAAAAAAATTCTGTCTGAGCACTTCTAATTTTCAAGTCCTTACAGGGGCTCACATCTTCCCTTTAGTGTCCACTTTTGAAGTTTCTTTGTCCACACTTCCATTCCCTTAATTAGTTCTCAAATAGACAAAATTATTGGAGTCACCTTTATCTTCCCCAGATCAGCTATTTTCAGTTATGGCATTTCTAATTTCCAAAAAGATTCAAAGTGAAAATATTTGTCCTGATGGGCTTTCTAAACCTATTTCCAATTACTGGATACATTTTTTTGACCTTATATTTAACAATTAGCTATCTCTCCTTCTGAAATAGCTAAGGTTATGGGTATACTTCCCTATTTTGGAATTGCACAATTCTTCTTGACTATCTGGAAGAACGACTCATTTTCCTCATTAGACGTGCTTTTCTTGTTTTTGTTTTAAAAGCACCTATGTTGGATACACTGGACATTGTGTGAGTCATTTTCTTTGGGCAATATTATTTCGTTGCTTGAGCACTAATAGACAGTTGCTTCCCTGTGCCCCTGTGGGCCAGTCAATCAGGGAGTTGCACTGGTCAATGAGCTCTGATGAAGTGTGATCAGTAATTCTCTTATCACTATGACAACTGGTATACTCCTTAGATGCTACCCGGTCTTGTTACCATAGGGAGAGAGCTTGATGACACATTACTGTGAGCTCCCTCTCCATTGACCTTGTTGTTTGATTCACAGTCTTTGGAGATACTGTTATTCAACTAATTACAAATCCACAAAAATTGCACTTATAAATTTTTGCATATTATCTGAAGTGATATCATAACATAGATGTTTTAAATCAATGTAGGTGATGTCCAAATATATTGTTTTACAGATCGTTTACAAAAATGAAGGGATTTAGCTGAATTGTTCTTTAAAACCCCAAGTTAGGTCTTAGTGTTCTTATTTTTCCTAAGGGCTCACAAAACACTGCTTTAATTTATATCAGAGTTTTCAGTTTCTGATTTAATCTCAACCTAAGACAGGCTCTTCTTATTTGATTTAAAGCTTTTCTTTCTCAATTTTTGCTGAAATAATCAATATAGTTAGCCCATTTTCCAATTTTGTATAGGAGCTGGTTTTCCATGTCAGTTTCCATGTTAGTGGATATGGTTGTGTGCTATGGCCCAATTAAATTTCCACTGAAACAATCTCAGGTGTTAGAATTCTCCCTTCCAAGCTTTTAGAATTGCAGTCATTTGCAGAAGAATGTAGTAGGTTAGTTGTAGATTATTTCCTGGTTTATATGGAGAAGAGCACTAATTGACTTTTAATTCACTAAGCCAGTAAGTTATATGCCTTCAAACCATTGTTTCTCAAATGATTAGCAACCTCCACAAGCCATATCTGTTTCTGAGACAGTGACCTTACCCAGACTCTTTCTGAAGGGCATATCTCTGCTGGATGATAAACACGCCAGAGGTCTTGGAAGTTCACATTTTGCATGCGTGATAATGTAGGAAGTGAGGTTCCCAGACAAGACTAATGGCTTATCTACGATGAACCATAGATGGGCATTGGCAGGTTTTCAGCCTTCCACTCAACATTTTCACAATTGAAGGCAGACTCTCAGCATCACTCGGATGGACTTTTTGCAGTCTACTTTATCATTATGCAGTACCCTGTGATTTCATGTCACAGCCAAACAAAGTGAATAATGAAATTTTTGCATTATTATAAGCCACAAGCATAATTCAGATATCCTAGGACTTCACCCATGTATGGGTGGATCCACAGGAGATTACATTAATAATGTGACATGGGTTGGTCCATTGTCCCAAACTTAGCCAATCCCAATCCTCTCAATCAGTATGGCTACCCTTGGCCCAGGTAGGTACCAATGACAGAGTCTCTGGTGATCTCTGTGAAAAACTGCTTGTCTGCAAACATTTTTAAAAAGAAATTCATGATGTCTTTTTTTTAAAGCCACACGAAACTCTAATGGTAATAAACAACACTGACTTATCTTTATTCCTCATTTTAATGTTGCAAACAGATGCCTCCTATTTTTGCTGACAGCTAAATGGTCATCTCCAGACCCTGAGTCCATAAGAGAAACAAAAAACAAACTGAGCTGTTCATTGCTCCAGTCTCTAACACTCCCCACCCAAAAAAAAAAAAACAAAAAAAACTTCTGCACAAAACAATTCTTAAAATATTTTTACTCCTCTCATGCATATCAATGTTCCTGAGCCGGTGGTAGCTGCCTAGAGAATCATTAGTAGACACCATCTCATTTTATGTTCTGTCAGAGCATCCTGCTTAAACAAATAGAGATAAAAGGAAACAATGGAGTAGATGGCAGAAGGGAAATCAGTCTACCTATTCTTCTTTCCAGCCAGGAGGAAGCCGTTTCCTTAAAAAAATAGTTAAGGAGTAGTGATGCTTGTGTCTGCTCCAAAGATAAGGGTCACAGCTGGAACCTTTACACAGACATCTCTTACGACAGAATCACTGTTTAGTGCAGGTCTGTTTCCCTACTCCTAATGAATCCTGGCCTTAGAATTACAGGAATTCATCCAGCAGAAGGGAGGACTGCACTCATCTGTTATTTGCTCATGAGTGAATCACCTTCAATAGAGTCTAAATTCCATAATTTTGTATGATGGCTGCTTGAGTGTTCTGTGAGTGGGTCCTGAAAATCAGGATACAATTTGGAAACCTGGATAAGGACCCTGAAAATGACTGTTGTGTTGCTAAGCCCACATCTGTATACTTTAAAGCAATCTCAATTACAAAGAATGACATATGTAGACTAAGGTGATAACTGGCAAAATGACAAACACTAGGGCTTAAGTCGTCTGGGACCGCATTAGATACCTGGGATAGTAAATTTTCTAGATTGGGGTTATAGAGATTTCTATGAAATATATCTTAGTGAAGCAAAGTAATTTTCTCACCATCAAAGCACCTGCTGGCACTGATGCCTTTGTTTTCTAAACAGACAATCCACAATTATATATCCTTGGATGCTTTAAGACCTGTTTTCTTCGTGGTAGATTCCTTTGTTCTCTGATCATATTTAAATTCAGGGTAGCTAAGGCAAATGACAACAAAGCACGTACCATAAACAAGTGAAAACAACAAGGAGAAGACAACATTACAGTAAACTTGACGTGGCATCCCATCCATTCTTACCCTTTCACTATGCATTTAAAAAGAAAGAAAATTGTAGAAACTCAAATGAAATAATCCATCTGCCACACCTTAGGCCTCCAAGCAGCCTACTGGGGGCCCTCGGCATTGTAATCAAAGGCCCTATCCAAGCTATAGTGTATCTGTTTGTAACTTCTAATTTAAATTCATTCATTCATATTTCATTCTTCCAAACCACAGATAGTCCCTAAATAACAGGTTATATATATTCAATCACACCTATGAGGCAGGATTTACATTTTATTCCTGTTTTTTGTAACATTATTTTAGAAAAATGGTAAAAATAAAAAGTGTGATTGAATAGAATGATATACAACCAACCAGGGTCATTCACTACTTTTAATCTTACATATGAACTCCTTAATTTTATGTTTATGCTAAACTCATAGTCATTGATACATTCAGATGCCTGGATTTACGTTGTCCAGAGAGTTGAAATAAAACCACAGATACAGCATTTCCTTGGTGTTGATTTGGGCTGTGAAGTGGAAACCCTAGCAGTCCTTTAAGATAGTCATAGCAAGTCCATTGTTGCTTTCCAAATATTTTTCAAAAACAATAAAAGGTGAGGACTATGTTAATGCACTTCCTAATTTGCACATTTCACAGATTTAACTAGTTACTGTAGCTATTGTATGTTTAAATAAATACAGAGAAGGGATGTGTTCCCAGAATACAGTTATTTCGTTTCACAAATAATGTATGATTCAAATACTGTTTTTCTATTTCAAAGTTAAGCCTCTTAGAAAATAGTTAAGAATAATGAAATGGTTCAGATGGCAGGATGAATTTTCAAGAAATAAGTGAATCCACCATAAATATTCATAATCATGTTAGCTTCTCTTTTTAAACAATTTCCAAGATGTTAGCTTGCTACCGTGTAACTGCTGGTCAAATCAGAGGCACAAAGGTTAGGGTGCGCTTCCTTCATTAATGATTTGGCTCAATGCACACAGCAGTGTAATGTATTTTATGAGTGAGGGAAATGATATTGGTTTGAGAGGTCTCATGTAGCAGTCATATCCTGTCCAAATATAATTTTGAAAACAATCAGAGCCATTATGGCTCATACAGAAAGAAAGATAAAGACAGATAGCTGTATATGGGTTTTTAATAAGTAATTCACCCTAGGTCTTGAAACGTAAGATTACCAAGTAATGTTATTAATGTATAAGCATGTTAGTAAAATTGCGTATTCTTTCCATTGGTTGGCTTTAGATATGCTTCCAATGCAAATATTGTGTAAATGTATCGAATCCAAGTTATGCAAATCAAGAATGTAATTCATCTTTCAAGAATTTTACTTGATTATTCCTCATGCCAAGGAGCATTTTTCTGGCAACCATCTACTGACTATTTATATCTAACATATTCCACCGGTGAAATTATGCATCGTTTGCTGAATATTGGATATTCATTGTTTAATATATAGATCACCTTTCAGTCTTGAGGTTAGTATCTCGTGAAACTTCTTATTTGATTATTCCATAATGAAAGACTATTGGTATCACGGAATAGCTTTTTTGCAGGGAGTAGTGTGTGGGCTCACAAATGAGAACCTCGAGCAAAGACTTAAAAATAAAGCATCTTATATACAGAATGCTTGACCATCAATCATATTGTTAGAGCAGATTTCAAAGGCACTCCTTCTTCCATCTGGCCACCCTCCTCTCCTCATGCTCGCTAAGACACAGCGGGTCCTGCAGTACAGCATGTCCTCATCTTAACACCAAAGTTCCAGTTAGGAACTTTGATGTGTGTATTCTCATATTTAGCACTTTCTTGATATCTACTCTGAGAGTTACCTTCAAGCACAGAACAATAATTAGACTTTCTACAGTGTTTCTGTAATTGATTATCTTCCTCACAGAACTGCAAACGCTTTCTTTTTAGGGGGGTGGGGGGCAAGGGCTGGGTTTGAACCTGCCACCTCTGGCACATGGGGCCAGCGTCCTGTTCCTTTGAGCCACAGGCACTGCCCTACAAACACTTTTGAAGACTATTCTGAGCCACATTCATCTTTGACATGTTGCCTCTGCTCTGTCTCTACTTAACACTGTCTTTTATAAATAGTTGGTAATCATAATGAGGTGACATTTACTGAGCACTCATTACGTGCTGGGTACTGGTCTAGGGACTTTATATTATTATTTCCCCGAATACTTACAACCAACTCTTGAGGTAGATACTATCATTGTTAACATTCCCAGATTACAGATGGAGACATTGAAGTTACAGCCCTGCAGTTAGTAAATGGTCCAGCCAAGATTTCAAAGTTTATCTCTAGAACCTTCAGTTTTGGCCAGCAAACTTAATTGTACTCATTGCCTTCTAACTATTTTAAATACATAATAATAATAATAGCTAAATTTAAACACTTCCCACATGCCTGCACCTGCTCTAAGACAGTTTTCTAATAATTTTGGGAAAAAGTAGTTACATAGTGTTTTAGAGCTCTGCTCAGATTTTTAGATCGTCTCAATTCAAATACCAATTTCACTTCTCATTTAAACTCTGACCTTGTTTAGTACTAGTGCTAGCCCATTTTGCAGAGGAGAAAAATGAGAAAACAGCGTTATGTAACCACTGATCAAAGTGGAGGGTTTGCATCACTTTATATCATCAACTACAATTATTCAACCAAGAGCTGACACTCTCTCCAGACGACAGACTCTTAGCTCTGGAAACAGCATATGCCATCCTCAGGCAGCAGAAATTGCTTTACTGAACAGAAATCTCTAACCTATTTATTGCCTCCACCCATTAATTCTACTTCTACTCTATTAGGTAATGACCAGGTTTTATGTGTTTGGAATGAAAATCCTTGACCATTCATTCCAGCCTCATCTGCACACTGTACACTATCGTCTGAAACACAGGAAAAGAAAACAGAATTTATTTTCCACCTTACAATCCTTTTGTATGTGATGCTTGCCTTTGTTTTTTTTTTTTTCCCCCCCCAGGATAAATTTATCTCTTTCTTCAGCCTCATTTATTTGCGAGTTTGCCCCCTCAAATACATTCTATAGCAATTTTCTATTTACTATTACCAAAGGCTTCTCACTGTTATTTCTCTGCTCCCATAGTTCTGCAGAGTATGCCTTTTCTCTGGCTCCTGATCACTATGCTTAGCCACATGTATTCTCTGATTTTCTTATTTGATCTGTTTCTGATTGGAGTCTACCCTAAAAAGTAACTTTTACATCAGGAAAAGATCAAGAAGTCTCTAATGTTACTTATGGAACATTTTGGAACATCAATTGTAGTGGAAGCTACTTAAGAGTTTTACAGTTTAACCATTTAGTTAGCTATAGGTATAGATGTATATAAAATACACATGTGTATATAAAGATCATGTAAAGATACAACTTTCAGGGTGCAAAACTGGCCTTCTGTTCTATATCGTTTGTATAAATATATCAATTTCAAGAATCTTTAAGTAGTTGTACTAACCTCTGGCCACTTCAGTTCACAGAAGTTGTCTCCTAATACCCGAAACTATCCTTTTTTTTCCTCTCAGTTTTCCTGATATCCTTCATTCTACCTCTTTCCCAATAATCACAGCTCACTTCCACCCCCTCCTGCAGCTGGTTTCTCTAATTAATCTGCAGCTTCAGATCCCTATAGCTTTCTCCATGATTAATTTTTAACTTTATCTATATACTTGCCATCAGTCAGTCACAGTATCTGAAATCCATCATTATAAATTCATTCTTTTGGATTTTTCAAAGCTTCTTATTTTCAAGAGTACTTTACTAACATGAAAGTTACTAATCTGAAAGTTTCAGGGAGAAGAAATGTCTTTAAAAATCACAGTAGCCTTGAAAGAGGCCATAAGATAAGGTATATGATAATGGCTAACAAAACGGAAATGCCAAACATAGCCTGACCCGCACCTCTGCCTGTAGCTCTGTTACCATCTCAAAGCAAACAAACAAATTTAAATGATAACTACTTCACCTGCATAGGCATTCAGTCTTGCTAAAATTACAACAAATGGATTCAACAAAAGATCTACATCTCTTGACTCCTTACAAAGGAATATAGTTATTCAAGTCCTAGGAGTCAAGGGATTCCAGGAGTGGGTCCAGGATGAAGCCTTAATGTGTTGGCAGAAATGTGGGATTGACTTGGGTCTGGGAGGCATAAGCAGACAGGAGCACCATTAAAAGAAATTAGTGAAATCAAGTTTTCCATTTAGGAAATGAATAAGCACATAAACGTCAATGTTTACATGTGTATATTTGAAGCGAAGTTGAAAATGTCCAGCCTTTCACTGTGAAGCAGGGATATGCAGATAGCTTAGACATTCTGAAGAAACCCCGAAGTTGAAGTTGCAAATGAAATAGGGCCCTTTCAATACGGAGTCTTTACGTATTATCTGCTATCAATTTTTGTCTTGCTCTCCATGGTACATTATGTGGTCCCAGAGAAGAGAAAATAACACAACATGTTGTTGGTACTAGTAGAAAGAATTTCCAGCTTTGAAAGCTTGGTAGGAAGGGATAAAGGGGGAAATGGAAGAAAAGTTATTAAATCTTTTTTTTAAATGTTAGTTTAGTAATAATTGAATATAATTGATACAGAAAATGATCATCCTACAGCCTCACCCACAATTTTGTTTATCCACTCAGCAAATAATGATTTATTTGTTGTGTACCTTATGCCAAGCACTATACATGCATATCTATGATATTTTACGAGACACAAGCAGTATAGAAATGATACAATCCTTTTCTTTTTGCAAACTGAAGTTCAAAGGCCTCTGCCTCTGAAAAGCCTCACTAACCACCCCGAGCAGAGGTAGTTCAGGTTCCTTCTGGAGCACGCGGACGTCTGTTGATATCCGTAATAGCGTACTCCCTACTCTGTGCTGGGATTTGCCAAGCCTCTATGCCGGTAATAGACCTTTAACAAACGGCAACGCATTTTTCAGCTGTTAGGCCTCCATCGGATGATACATTAGAACAGCAGCAACAACCACAAAAAGAGCCCTACTTACCTTACCAAATAATTGGATGTCTATAGAGAAATATCTAAGAAAATGTTAACACAAAATATCAAAGAAACAATCTGTGTGAATTTTTTTATAATTTTTTTAACTGGAATTTAAAACCTGTTTTTTGGGGGGGTTATTTTTTCAAATTAATATGAGGGTACAATTTTCAGGTTACATTGTTCTTACCTCCAGGGTAAAGTTCCATTTGTAGAAGAGCCCCTCACCCGGGGCGTGTTATACACCATCACAATGTGCACATTAGGTGAGATCCAGCCTCCTGCCCTCCCTCCTTCTGCCAAACGTCCTCCCCTTCCCCCTCACTGCCCTCTACCCTCTAACTAGACTTATTAGTGTTTTATTGTTCTTATGAGCATGTAATTGTTTACATACTGACTTCATATTAGTCTGGATATTTATTTTTCCGTTCTTGTGATACTTTACTAAGAAGAATGTATTTCGACTCCATCCAGGTAAATGTAAAAAAAAGTAAAGTCTCCATCTTTGTTAATGACTAAATAATATGCCTTGTTATACATACATCACAGTTTGTTGATCCATTCATGGGTTGATGGGCACTTAGGCTGCTTCCACAACTTGGCGATTATGAATCGAGCTGCAATAAACATTCTAGTGCAAATGACTTTGTGATAAAATGATTTTTATTCTTCTGGTTGGATACCTAGTAATGGGATTACGGGGTCAAATGGAAGGTCTACTTTTAGATCTTTGAGGATTCTCCATACTTCTCTCCAAAAGGGCTGCATTAGTTTGCAATCCCACCAGCAGTGTAAAAGTGTTCCCTTCTCTCCACATCCATGCCCCCAGCATCAGGTGAGAATTTTTTATTCTTTTACATTATTAACCTCTCAGAGAAAATTCAATCATTTTTGTCTTTATAGATGCTCTAAATTATGGCCTAAATTGTTACACCTCTTCTGCCAGAGCACAGATTCCAGAGAAGACGGGTTCTCCCAGGGTGGAGAAGGAAGAGCCACACAAAGTCTATGTGTGGCAGCAGAGAGGCACGAACACCTAAATTACCTCTCTGCTGGAGGCATTTCATTCATTATGTACACACAAACAATAGACATACGTGACCTCAAAAAGTTGGCAGTACTGGAGAAATGCCCACTCTAACCTCTTCCTACTTTCGTGTGTTCAAGTTGTCTGTAAAAGGGCAAGATCAACTGTCTGCAAATGCCTAGCATGGAGCTGACACTGAAAAGCCTGGCCAACCGCAGCTGAACGTGCAGCCAGGCATTTACAGTGTTCTTTAGATTTTATTGCCTTAAATTTTTCAGGAAATCTAACCTCTCAATACAAAATGTTATTGTTTTTCCTTTTTAATTTTCTAGATCTGTCCTTATGTTACAAGTACATATATATTACTATAAGAACACACTCACAAAACAAAAAAATTATCTTAGTTTTAAAACTCATGTTTTGTAACAAAAAGATAGTTTCAAGACATTTGCATGAGAACTTTGGAACTTTTAAGCAGATTGCAAATGTATGCAATCAGAGACATTAATATAACAGCAACGCTATAAGCAGGAGCAGAAAGACAAAAAGTGCCCTCTAAATAACTAAAATATTTACGTATCAAAAAATGGCCACTCTAAAATATCATTAAAACTTTACTCCTTCTACAGACAGGGTGAAGCACTTGTTGAATCAGGATGGAATCTATGGCCTTGAAAAAGAATGAGACTAAATCTGGCCCTTCATGAAACTACATAGAAAATGTTCCTCATTCACACATTCTTTCCTTCCTATATAATTTCTTGCATATTTTCTTCTGAAATAATTCTGCTGCCATATCACTAAATATCCTTTTCTCTCTCTCTCTCTCTCTCTCTCTTTCTCTCTCTCCCTCTCTCTTGCACGTGTTCATACATACACAATTTATTAAGGGTTTGACATCTTGTCCTATGAACAAACGAAGTGCTACTTTATTGTATGGTTCATCACACAGGAGAGGAAATAGCAGTTATTATTTCCACTTTTAGGCACATGGTGCTCACATATATCCGGGATAGTACAGAGCGGTGGCCTCCTTAGAATATTGAACGGTTTATGGTTACTCACCTGCCCAGACTGTTTACTATGACATTTTGGGATTTGAAGCTGCCATTAATAGCATCAAACCCAAACTTCTTTAAATATGGGAAAGGTAAGGCTCTTAAAGATCATAGAACATAACTAAGTATTTTGTTGTAGATTATACAGAAATTCAGAATCTGGCATTTTCCTTTAGCATAGGATTAATGGAATGCCTTTGAGTCATATCTCACGGTGGATCAGTCCAGGAAGGATTGTTTTGGGGGGAATCGTCAGGAACATGGGAGGTATTCTTCGAATTTGTTTAATATAGCTTTCCAATGATGGTTCCTGGCGCAACAAACACCAAAATCATTAATGACATCACCACCAATTTGTGCTGAATACTGCTCAGACAGATTTGGATTTATCTTTGTGGAAAATATCAGGAAGAATTATCACCTTGGTCACCAATATATCTCAAAGAAATTATGTAAGATCCCTTGGAGTTCATAGTTGTAAACATTGCACAGCCATTAAAGTTATCAGAATTGGCATTTGACTTTTCTTCATGCTTCAGAAAAAAATTATCCTCGTAAGTAGAACATTAGAACGATGTGACCTTTTCTACCTTTTTACTTCAGATAAGAGAAAGGACAGTACGATTTTGTGAAGAAAATAAAATGACCGCATAAATTCCAGCTCTGTTTATTCTGTATATATAATTAGAATATAACTATAATATACATAATAACAATAATACAGAGCCTAAAAGTAGCTGCACAGGTGTCAGCAGGTTCTGAGCTTCAGGGGGAAAAAAATTACCGCAAAGCAGGCAGATGGTTCAGAATCCTGGACAGTTGCCCAGTTGCTGCTGCCCCTGCTGAAACCTCCCCTCTGTGCCCCTCAAAAATGTGGTTCTCCTGGCTAAACAAATACCTGGCAGTTTGCAGCCCATTAGGACTTCAGTTGATGGTGTCTCCATGGCCCCAGGAGAGACAAGAAAAACTGTCAAATGTGTGTTAACTTTACAGACTTCTGAAAGCAAGATTTGTAATCATCTGGACATTTATATAATATCTTGTTTCTATTTTCATAACATTTAATGATTGCCTAAAAGAAAAAAGAAAAAAAAAAAAACAATGAGATTGGACACTTTTCTGTAACAGTGTAACAGCAGTTCCAAAAAAAGATATTTTTAGTTGAGACATTTTGCTCTTCAGAAATAATAGAACTCATAATTGAAATAATCAAATAGTTTCTTATGTTTATATTCCACTCTACAAGGTCTTTGCAAAGAACTATTTCAGAACAAACAGCATTGAACACCTAATTGCAAGGTGAAAACGATTCAAATCCACTTGTCTAAACTGCATAATAAAGAGCATATTTAGAAAAACGTACACAACCTTTGTAGGACTTCATGAGAAAGCACTTCTATTTGCCAGCTGGTTTTGGTGGCAGTGGTGCAGATTATACTCATTGCAGAGCTTGAACTTCATAAGAAATAAGAGATTTCGGCAATCTCGGGCAACATTTATAAATCTGTTGCAAAATTCAGCAACTTAAGACAGGTTAGCAGCTATGCTTTTTTCTATCTTAAAAAGAATGTTTATATACTGTAGTTAAGTAACAAATACAGAATATGAATGACCCTCTAAACATGTAACTTAAAACACAATTAGATTCTTATTTTAGTTTATATGTTCCTTCTATGTGTATGTGTGAACATGCCAGGAAAAAAAAAAATTCATTGTGTATAAGCTTGTAAACAGAAAAATTATTATCTTATAATTTTATGCTATATGAATAACATTGCAATAAAGTCTTCTTTTGGGTGACTAAACTAAATTTACTATTTTATTGTATATATATATTTTGTTTGTATATATATATATTTTTTTTTATTTTTTTTTTTTTTTTTTTTTTTTTTAGACAGCATCTCACTTCGTTGCCCTCTGTAGAGTGTATGTTATAGCTCACAGCAACCTCAAACTCTTGGGCTTAAGCAATTCTCTTGCCTCAGTCTCCCGAGTAGCTGGGACTACAGGTGCCCACCACAATGCCCGGCTAGTTTTTGTTTTTAGCAGGCTGAGCTGGATTCAAACCCACCAGCCATGGTGCATGTGGCCGGCGCCCTACCCACTGAGCAACAGATGCCACCTAGTCTAACAATATTGACTAAAATACTTTACTTCTTTAAAGAATTGTTTTACTTTTTTAGAATATTAAAGGGCTACACATATTTTGGTTACATAGCTTGTTTTGTATATTTCAGGTCAAAGTTATAAGGGGTGAAGTGCCCTTCACCCAGAATGTTCATATATACTTGTTAGTTGAGAATTAACCCAACTCCACACCCCCCACACTTCCTTGATTCCCGAGTTTTACTTCCCTATGTCACAAACATGTCCATCAATTAGGTCCTACTTAGTATTGAGTGCACGTGGTGTTTGTTTTTCCATTGTTGGGATACTTCACTCAGAAGAACAGTCTCCAGTTCATCCAGGTTGTTATGAAAGATGCTGGATCACCGTTTTATTACGGCTGAGTGTACTCTGTGGTCTACACACACCACATTGTATTAATCTACTCATAAATGGATGAGCATTTGGGTTGTTTCCACATCTTTGTGATTGTGAACTGTGATGCTATAAATATTCCAGTGCAAGTGTCTTTACGTTAAAATATCCTTTTGTCCTTTGGGTAAATATCCACTAGTGGAACTGCTGGATCAGATGATAGGTCTGTTTTTAGTTCTTTGAGTAACTGACATACTATCTTCTATAGAGGGGCTACTAGTTTGTGGTCCCACCAGCAGAATATCCAGTGTTCCTTTCTCTCCACATCAACACCAGCACTTGTTGCTTTGGGTCTTTTTGATAAGAACTATCCTTACTGGAGTTAAATAACATCACACTGTGGTTTTGATTCACATTCCCCTGATGATTAGAAATGTTAAGCATTTTTTCATGTGTTTGCTTGACCATTAGACAATCTTCCTTTGAAAAGTTTCTGTTCCCCTTCCTTGGCCCTTTCCCCATGGTCTTGTGCTATAGTTGGGTTATAGCCTTCATGTGAAATCTATAATTTAGCTTCATAGCAGGGCTGAGTACTTTGGATACTTTTTCTTCCATTCCAGAGATACTGTGCTAAGAAGAATATGTTCCAGCTCCATCATGTAAACATGAAAGAGGTAAAGTCTCCATCTTTCTTTAAGGCTGCATAGTATTCCATGGTATACATATACCATAATTTGCTAGTCCGTTCGTGGGTCAATGGGAGGGGGGGAGGTTTTGGTGGAGGGAGGGCAATGGGTGGGGCCACATCTATGGTGCATCTTAGAATGGGTACAGGCGATTGCACTAATGTACACAGCTATGATTTAACAATAAAAATAAATAGATAAATAAATAAATAAATAAAAAAGATGAGGAAAATAAGGAAGACAAAGGTTAGGTTACTTGACCGAGTCACAGTCAGAATGATGAAGCCAGGATTTGAGCTGACACTAACTTTGCTTTTCATTCTACTGCTGTACCCAGCTCCATGCTGCCCTTCCTCCACTCCCACCCAACGCTGTACCTAACAGCTCATTAATGTGAACAATCACTAACCACAAGTGCAAAGACTACTGCTCTGAGAGAACATTCCTGAAATATGAGAAGCACTAAATGAAGGGGTTCACCTGGTACCTTATTGTTTCTCTTACTACATTTTCTTACTTTAGACTTGTGGGAATTAAGTGTTCCAGGAAGAAAGGCAGAAAGAAGTAGGAGTAAAGAAGGGGTTATTGGTTGACTTAGGAGTCTGTATTTTGTCTTTCATGTTTCTCTTCCAATATTTAATTCTGTCACCTGTTATTGCCTCTCTTTTGTTAGTCTAATCCCAGTATTTTTTATCCCCTATTAAGAAATCTGATTTTTTTTATTACCTGGCGTGTGAGAAATCCTACCATCAAAGCCGGGAGACTGTGCATTTTGGAGGCCAGCTGGGAAGTTCTTTTCACATCTGGAGAAGTCAGGCCCTCTTTTTCACAAGGTGGGCAATTATTCAGGAATAGGTTAGAATTTATCACCTTTGCATCCTACATGTGCACAATTCAGATTTGTCACAATAAAGGTAAAGAACCCCCAAATACCTTTTAAGTAAAATGCTGAATAAAATGCCACTCTTTAAAACCTTAAAAAAAAAAAAAAAAAAAAAAAAAGTTTCTGTTCCCTTCTCTTGTCCACTTTTTATTGGGGTTGTTTGACTTGACTTTTATTTTTCTTACTGATTTCTTTGAATTCTTTATAGATTCCGGTTGTCAGCCTTTTATCAGATGTGTAGTATGCAAATATTTTTCCCATGCTGTGGGTTGTCTATTTACTCTATAGGTTGTGACCTTGGCTGTGCAGTAGCTTTTTTTAATTTGATAAGGTCCCACTTGTTTATTTTTGTTGTTGTTGTGATTGTTTTGGGTTCTTCTTCATAAATTCACTCCCAATGCAGACATCTGTAAGAGTTTTCCCAACATTTTCTTCTAGAATTCTTATAATTTCATGCCTTAGGTATTAAGTCTTTTGTCCATTGTAAATTAATTTTTGTAAGTGTTGGGAGATGCGGACCCTGTTTGTGTCTTTTACATGTGGCTATCCAGTTTTCCCAGCACCATTTACTGGATAGAGATTCTTCCCAGGATATGGTGTGTATTTATTCTTGCTAATAAACTTTTTAAACAAAGTGATTTTATTTAGTTTTGAATAAAATACCAATATAATTTCTTTACATTTTATTAAAGTCTTGAAGATTTGACATTTATGTCACTGCAATTTTTAAAAGGGTTGAGGGCTCTCTGCAGGCTTGGTGTGCAGCATTAAATGAGGGAGCGAAGTGCTAACCCTTTGCCCCAGTCTAGTTCTAGCGTCTTCAGACATACCCCAACTATTCTAAATTGGAACAAGTTACCACTTCACTAAGCCTAGAGAATCTACTCCAGACTGCTGATGTCTCTAAGGGTACTCTCTATTTCTACATTAGTCTGAGAATTACTGGGGATGTTTAAGAGGCTAAGTTAGTTTTCAGGACAAGTTTTGCTTATGAGTCATTTTGTGATTTTTTGCCTCTACAAGAAAGCCTTGAACTGGATGATGATTGCTCTCTACCTAAAGGGTATCTTGTTTTCTAGAAATATAGGGAGATTTTCTAATATTTCCAGAGGTTTGATATCAACCTGACGTGCTTGGGAGTTAATTCAGGAATAACTTGGAGTAAGTGAGAGCTTTTCCTTGTATCCACGCCACAAGCGACACAGATCAACTGTGGCATTTTGGTGTCCCCTTTGCATGGTCACGGTTTACACTCAGGAACTCATAAATTATTCTACAACCTATGAATTCTGTTAAAGCCACGTGTGAGTGAGATAGGTTAGAGCTAGAGAGGAAAAAGTCATATTTTCTGCAAAGAATGCATTTTCTTACTTCTATGCTTTATTAGAACAATGATAGGGGTAGCTTATGTCTGTTTTTTTTTTGTGACTTATATAAATATTTCTATTTTTTTAATTTGATGATGATAGCCAACCTATATACTAGTAGGAAAGCTTTGAAATCACTTTGCAGATGAGAAAACTTAGCACAAGTGAGCTTCAATGTCTGGGCCAAAATCTGGAACTTAGACTTGATGTAGGAGATATTTGGATTATGCACTTCTGCTCACATGTGATCTGTTACGAATTTTGAAACTAATGGGACTGTGGTCAAATATAAGTTTAATTATAGACACATTTTAAAAAGGAAAGAAATACTGAGTAAATATTCTTTAGTGTAACAATTAAAAAATAACAATTTAGTGCTAGGACCTCCCTGACCAGCTAGCATGTGAATTACATAGCAGTAAACACAGGATTTATTTTTGGACAGATAGCATATGGTGCTAGTGACAACAAATATGTAGGTTTGATTTATTATTTGGTCCAGTTGATGTAATTTAGGGAAAAACAATTGTTCAGAACTGCATGACAATTTCAGTCAGACAATTTAAAGATATGTGATCACCAGGGCATTTAGGTGAGACAACACTGCTGACTTGGTGGAAAAATGGACAGAAGTCCGCCATTCTACAAATCAACTTCTAATTATCAATTTCCTAGGAGCAGCTCCATTTGAAATTGTCTTCTGTTTTTTCTAGAAATTTACTGATTTCTTGGATGTACATATCGTTCTGTGAATTTTAACACTGGTTAATTTCTTGTTTTCCAAGTTTCATGTTTGATACTGACACCATCAAATTTACACTAGATCTTTTTCTCAATGAGCAAGTATCAAAATTCTAAAAATGAATAATAATTTGTACCTTGTTTCCGGTCACATTTTCCTGTTTCTCAAAAATTCATGCTTAAGTCTAGCAATATTATAGATAAACATCTCTCAGTTATGCAAAATTAATGCCAGAAAGTATGGAAAGAAGAAACTGTCAGTAACTTTTTGAAATTTCCAGATTAATATAAGTGTATATGCAATTAGGTTACATTGCTTGCATTTTTTAGATAAAGTCCAAGTTGTAGTTGAGCCCTTCACCCAGGGGGTGTGTGTATACCCCTACATTGTACCCAATATGTAAGAGCTTACCATCCCCCTCCCCCCTTTGTGAATTTAAATGTGTTTTTCTCTCATGCAGATGTGTAGCTGTTCATCTACTGGTTTCATATTAGTATTGAGTACGTTGAATACTTACTTTTCTTTCTTTTTTTTTTTTTTCACTCTGTCACCCTCAGTAGAGTTCCGTGGCAACATAGCTCATAGAAACCTCAAATTCTTGGGCTCAAGCAATTCTCTTCCCTCAGCCTCCCAAGTAGCTGGGACTACAGGTATCTGCCACAACGCCCAGCTATTTTTTTTTTTTTTTTTTTTTTTATTAAATCATAGCTGTGTACATTGATATGATCATGGGGCATCATATACTAGCTTCATAAACCATTTGACACATTTTCATCCCAATATTCAACATAGCCTTCCTGGCATTTTCCCAG
>CAUYPK010020963.1:0-71641 GCA_963574355.1 Loris lydekkerianus | reverse complement strand
TTGGGCCAGCACTGGTCTTCACCACTCTTTAAGCCAACACTGACACGGCAGGGTGGGTGGCCTGGTCCGCTCAGAGTGGTAGCCGTCCGAGGCAGCTAAGTCATAGCTGCTGCTAGCTGTGAGGGCTCTCTGAGGACTTCTTGCTGTCTTCAGAGTTGAGTCCATCTTCCCGTGTGTGGCATTTCTTGTTTTCATGTCTGGTGCTCCCTAAGGGGCAGGGATGAGTGGTCTGAGGCCAGGCGAGGAGGTGCTGCCAGAGGGGCCAGCATCCAGGAGGTGGCCTGGGGCCAGGCTGTCCATCTCTGAGGGGCATTTGACTTTCTCTAGCTCCATATTTTCTCCTGGCTTGACTTTTCTCCACAGTCGTTAACTCTGTTACATACTGAATAGTTTACCGTGGTCTCCTTTGCTGGAATGTGAGTGCTCTGGGGCGCTGACAGGTTGCTGATCTCTGCCCTGGGCCTGTTGTCTTGAGCAGTGCACCTTAAGAACATGTTAAGTGCAAGAAGTGAAGTGAAAGTGTGTGATTTCACTAATGTGAGTATTCAGAATGGGTGAGTCTGTAGAGGCAGGATATGGACTAGTGGTTTCTGGGGCCCGGGGGTGGGTATGGTGAGTAGCTGAGGTTTCCTTTTGTGTTGAAGCAAAAGTTTCAGAAGTGGGTAGATGGTGGTGATTGCATAGCATTGCAAATGTGCTAAATGTCATTGAATTGTTCACTTTAAAATGGTTAATTTTATGTCAACTTGACTTTGAATTTAAACAGTTATTGAAAATGAAAACCCTGATCACTTTGAAATGACCACCAGTAAGACATCTATAGATACCCTTGTAAGTGCCCTGTTTTCAAAGCATTTCTTCATTAAGCTCCTTATCTAGTGGACGAGGGAGCCATTGGTGCAGGAGAGGGAGGTGACACTTGACGTCCTTCTCAGCTTCACCCGTTCTGGCAAGAACCACCAGCCCTTTTTCTCGCACGTGCTGTAGTGATTTCTGTAAAGCTGCAACTTTCCCTTTTATCCATGATGCAGATTTTTGGGGCGCTAGAGTTGTCTTTGGTCTTTGAGCAGGTTCAGTCAGAGCTGAGGGAAACTTTCAGTCAATCATCAGGAAAATAGAGATGTTCCCATGCAGCGACAGCCGTTTCTGCGTAGGAGTGCTGGGCCATCTCTCATGTCACCTTTTGGTTTTGCAGTGAAAGAAAAATACGTAATCATGTCCATGAAATAGTAGGAACTTAACATTTGTCTCAGCTCCATCTTCCTACCTGAGCCTTCCGAGCCTTCCTCCTGAATTTCCTTCCTTCCTTCCCTCCTTCCCTCCCTTCCCTTTTTTTGAGACAGAGTTTTACTTTGTTACCCTCGGTAGAGTCCCATGGCATCATAGCCCACAGCATCCTCAAACACTTGGGCTGTAGCAATTCTCTTGCCTCAGCCTACCGAGTAGCTGGGACTATAGGCGTCTGCCACAATGCTTGGCTATTTTTAGAGATGAGGTCTCGCTCAGACTGGTCTCGAACCTGTGAGCTCAGGCAATCCACCCTCCTTGGCCTCCCAGAGTGCTGGGATTACAGGTGTGAGCCACTGTGCCCAACCCTTTTTTAAGAATTTTACTTTCAAAATTAAAAGCTGTACATACTATCTATTAGAAATAAAATCTACGGGTTTATTAGAAATCATGGCTGACATATATTTACCTTTTATGTTATATATTAATTGAATATATAGTTCAAGAATGGAACTAAGTTTTTTCATGGCTGGACACCATCAGTGCTGTGAGGCTGGGGTCACATCATGTCTGCAGAACCGACGGGGTGAGGCTGGGGCTAGCCACTGATGCTGAATTTTTCTGAAAGTCTTCTAGTGTAGAGTCCTGAACAGGTTTCAGGGCCTTTTTCTCTGTACATGTTGAGATAAAGCCACACTGACAGGCCAGACTATTAGAGCGATGGAAAGCCCATTACATCATGCTGCGCCAACGATCCGAGGATTACTGATGGGCAGGAGAAGACGCGAGAGTCCAGAGGGACGTGTCACCATCATCCGTCATGTCGTCTGGCAAGCCTGCTGCTGCTTTGTGGTGCCAGTTCAGTGACGCTTATTTACAGGGCCATCTGACCAGGATCCGACCAACCTCAGGGTCCCCAGAGTCCTGGCAGCCTGTCTCCAGATAAACCTGCCCTCAGTCTTTGTTCTGACCCCAGTTGTGTTTTTTAGGCACCTGTGTGTTGATTTATTCTTTCATCTTACACGACAAGTTAAGTACTGAGCCAGCTGGTACTGGGAGATAGGCGAATAAGCCTCCAATCTCTCCCCTTGGGAGTCTTGCACAGCGGGAAGTGAGTCCTGTGCAGGGTGGACAGACAGGCATCAACAGGCAGCCCACAGCTTCATTGTCACAATGGCCTTGAGGAGGGTGCTTTCCCCCTCACCTCCAGGTCCAGAACATAGCAGCGTCTTCTCAGTTAAGGAGGGACAAATTCTGAGAATGTATTGTTTTTAGTTTCCTAGGATTGAGGAGAAAAATACCTGCAATAGAGGATAATAAAAAATCAGGTAGACCTAGGGTCAGACTCCCATCATCTGAGATGAGTGATTTTGATCTTAACTAAGTTACTCAACCTCTCTGAGCCTCAGTTTTCCCCAATAATATATATCACACATATATCTGTGTGGTTAGATGCACATATTTCCTAACGCTTCAGAGGAGAAAATACATAGCTCTTAATATGCCCTCCCTTCCCCCAAACACGCCCTTTCACATATATTTCCCGTGTTCTGGATTGTCTTGCTTTACCTCACCTTCTAGCATCTCCAGAGTTCACATTTTGGAATTCATAGTTCTAGCCTGTTACAATTCAGTGCTCCTAAAACCTTTCCCTAACTCTTGGCATCTTCCGGCACTCACACCCCAATGGTTCTCTTGCATTCCTAAGGTACTTCTCCAAGGTCGTGGGATTTAGATATCCTTAAAGATAAGATCCTATGGTTCCCGAGGATGGTGGATTCAAGGCCACTCATGCTTCTATAGTGTCTCACAGTGTCTCCCACAGAATTGGCAAATTTGTTCAATGACTGAACACATCACACCCATTCCCTTCATTTTGGCATTTTGAGATAGTGGTAATTGAGCTTTGAGAGGGTGGATGACTCACCCAAGTTCACACAGCTGGTCTGCAGCAACACCGGATCCTGTGCCGAGAGTGCTCTGTGTGTGTGTGTGTGTGTGTGTGTGTGTGCGCGCGCGCGCACAACTGAGCACTCGCTCTGGGCTGCTGCTCTCCCCGCACTTCCCTGGGATCACACACTGAGCCTCCTAATGGGCAGGAGGAACTCTCGCTTTCTCCACTTCACAGTTGAGGAATCAGAGCCCTGGGGACATCAGAAAGTTGCCTCAAATCACAGAACTAGGGAGGATTCTAACCAGATCTTTCTAGTTTTAGAGACTTTATTATTCCTGAACATTCCACTCTGTGAAGTGGTGAGTAGTGTATTAAGGTCAGAGTGATTCAGAAGGAGACAGAGGTGAGACATGGTGGCTCACACCTACAATCCCAGGACTTTGGGAGGTTTAGGTAGGAGGATCACTTGAGGCTCAGTGTTCAAGACCAGTTTGGACAACATAGCAAGACCTGAGCTCTACATAAAAATAAGAAAAATTACCCAGGTATGATGGCGTGCACATGTAGTCCCAGATACTCAGAGGGCTGAGGCAGAAGCACCACTTGGGCCCAGAAGTTCAAGGCTATCATGAGCTACGATAATGCCACTGCACTACTGCCTGGATAACAGAGCAAGAACTTGTCTCTAAAAGAAAGGGGTAGGAAGGAAGCAGAGGGGGAGAAGAGGGTAAGTATGTGAACCTTCCAGGAGAGATGAGGCAAGATGAGGATTTAAATACAGTCTTTCAGGATACAGTGATTCCAGGAGGGTTTATGCCGGAGTGAACCACTGAAATCTAGAGTTGAGGTTTAAAAGTCCCTATTTAATCACTAAGCCTCATCTGGGGATAATATGTGATCTTTTAGAATACCACTGCATTCAAGAAAGAAAGCAGGCAAGGAAATAAAAACAGGAACTCACAAGTTCAAAATCTGAAGTAGATTCCCTGTTCCAGGGTCGTCGTTAGTAAGAATGTTTCTAAAAAGGTTTCCAAAATTATCGACTTCTCAAAAATATTCATTGAGCTACATTCAGGCTATTTTAAGACAGCTTCCCTACTGCCTCCAAGACTGAAACCCATTCAGAAGCATGATTCATAGGCCAATACCTTGTGACAGATGAGAGGAGTTACCACTAGTTTATAATTCAATTTCAGCCTGAAATGAAGTTTAATAATACATAGAGTGGCCTCATTTTCCTCTTATTAAAGTGAAGGATATGACGTTAGGGATAAATTAGCTAATTGAATAGAAATATTTCAGATATAAGAAAAATAAAGGGCATGGATTGCCCTTGCAGAAGGAGAACAAACAAGAATGGAGCTGTCATGGAAAATAAATTAGCTTTCACCTTGAAGAAACTTGAGGAAAACTTGGAGAAACTGCTTAGAGAAGAGACCCAACATTCCAACCCCCAAGACCCTAAAGATAAACCAATCGAACCATGGAAAAACACTCCAGCCTTTCTTTAAAGGTGGGCAGTTGACGAGTCAGATGCTGAGAGTATGAGCTTTTACATCCCTGCGCCCACAGTCAAGGTCACGTTCTAGCCAGTATCCCTTCTGCCCTAGAATTCCTCATCTCCAGCAGTGGCCCTGATGCCCGTAACCAGACACCAAGACCATAATCTGTGCTTCACTCTTTCACCTTTCTGATGCCTTCCCATTACCCTGTTACTATCCGTCTAGCTGGTTCTACCACCTGAGCAATCTTGGCTCTCTTCCTTCCCATCCTCTTCCCACATTGTCCTTGCCCAGTTGCCCACTCCATCACACTCTGCTTGGCTCTTGCGGCCACGTTCTAATACATTCAATTTCCTGTTTCTCCTGTCTCTCCCCCATATGGCCAGCTAACTGATCTTAAAAGTACTAACCTGACTGTGTCACTCACCCTCTTCAAACTGTTCGGCAGGTGGGTCTCCATCACTCATAGCACAGAGTCCAAACTCCATAACTAAATCCAGTTTCCCTTGGTGGTCTTCTTTCTTTCTTTTCTTGCTGTTCCCTATCACACCATTGGTAAATTTCTTGCAAATGACTGAAGATGGTTTCTCCATCACATCAGGCATTGCATATTTATCTTTTTTTTTAATTAACATTTGCACCAGAATATTTATTTATTTTTTCTCACTGCTTTATCTTCTTTATTATGAATGTTACCTTACTTGTACATCTGACATAATCCTGTTCATATTTCAATACTTCTCTCAAATATCATGCCCTCTGTTAGGACTCCTAGTATTATTTCAATATTTGAATTACAGGAAATGTCTACTTTCACTAACTATACTGAAAAATATTTCTTGGGTCTCTCTTCTTTCTCTCATTTGTGATGCTACCTTCACCATTAACTAAATTTCATATTTCCTTGGACTTGTTTCCATGTACTCTACTTCGTTACCTTTATTCAATAATTCTTGCTATGTAAGTAACAATTCTTGTATCTTCCTGTTTTTATTATTAAAGGCACTTAATGACAATTATTTATTTTTAGGGTAAGGCCCCTCACATCGCTCAGATTTTCTGATTCTTTTGATATATTCTCACAGTCTTACTTAAGAATGAGTAAGTTTAACTGTGTCTACACCAACATCTTTGGCTTTCATTAGGAATTAAGTTGCGGGTACAATTATTTGAGAAATGATCAAAATTTTGCCAGTTAGTCTTTTCTCCCAGAAACACGTTTTTTCTTTATGGTCCTCTATTTAGTGTTAAGATTTTTTCTTTTTGTTCCTGGGAAAGTTGTCAGAGTCGTTGTTGGTTTTGTTAATTTAAATGGAATTTTAAAAAAGTTTTATCTTTCCAAAATGGTTATTATATGCAGGAAATGCTTTACTTTGGGAGGATGTGTTTACTTTTACCTCTGGCCACAGTAGTGCCTGCTTTGCTTGGGTTGCTGTTTGTTCTCTTGACTTCCTTGGGAGAACTCAGTCAGAAGTCGCTCTTAGAGCCCACATGTCTGTCTCTGCACTACTGTTGTGCCCCCTGGAGCAAATTAACCCCTGGGTTCTTGTTTTCCTTGTCTGCTCCCTGAATACATAATCACAGCACCTACCTCATAAGGTTATTGTGAAGATTCAGCTGGAAACCTAACAAAGTGTGAGCCAATGTCTGGTCCTCATGAAGGCTCAGTAAACATTACCTCTATTTCTAGAGAGAGAGAGTCATGTTTGCAAAACCAGAACTTTTATTTCTGATCCTAATTCCTCTGACTGTAGTTTTTGAAAGGATACTATTGAATTATTGTAATGATACTGTGTGGCCTGGTCTTGTTCATGTCATTTGTCAGATCTGCCTCATGGCTCATGAGTAAGATACTCTCTCATGTCAACAAAATAACCCTATATTTTTAGTTTACTCGATTTTTTTCAAGAATGGATAATGTATTTATCAAATGTCTTAGAGATACAAATGACTGATTACCGATTTTAAGCTTCTTCACCACTTCTGTGTTCTTGAACACATCCTTCAGTAATACTGAAATACGTTAACATATTTATGAAAAACTTTTGCACCCATCTTCTTAATGTCCATATGTGCCTTTGTCATACCCAATTCTCCTTTTCTTGCAAATTATCTTCTTGTAACTCTATTCCTCTTTCACAGAGACCAGGTTCTCTTTCATCCTGTTGCCAAAGCCTTTTCTGTTTTTCTAAAATATTCTTCAGGCTTCTGTAGCACTTATTTTTGGAGGTATTCTCTTTAAGATTTCAGGATAATATTCTCTTTCACTCAGATAATAATGTTCTTTTCATAGGCTCCATAGTGATTATTTTCTCCTTTTAATTTATGTGTCAGCAGGGAGTATCTTCCTTGGCCAGAGTTTGCCAACAGGCAGAGCTATGTGGCTTGCCTATGGACCTGCCCACTGCCGCCATAGTGGACACAGCCTTTCCCCAGATGTCCAGCCGGAAGGTTCACTTGCATGATCCCTGGCTCAGGTCCTGAGGTCTCTTAGGCGATTGCTTTGTGCAGTTCCGGTGAATGGTGGCGGGAGCTTCCACGCCAGGCAGTTCAGGTTTCCATCAATCCACAGTGGTGGAGCCCATGAAAGACCCCGAGCTCCTGCACATGAGGCCCTCCCCCCAAAATCTTCCTGTCTTCACCCTCAGTACAATGCTCCCCTATGATGGTTACCTCCCCCAGACACATGTCTCTTCTCTGCCATGGCTTTTCTCTGCTTTGGCTTTTCCCTAAGGACAAAAAGATCGGAAGTGACAGAAAACAGTATCTGCTGATTTACAAAACAGCACTCAAAAGCAGGAGTGGGCCACCCACTTTACTTATTAATACAGACCCTCGTCCTCTGCCAATGGAGAAGAGAGACAGATACTCCAAATAGTATCCTGGGGCTGCCGTAACACAGCAGCACACACTCGGTGGCTTCATACAACAGAAATATTTCCTGCATTCCAGGGGCACAAGTCTTAAAGTGTAGGCAGGAACATGCTCCCTCTAAGGCTGGAGGGAAGAGTCCTCCCCTCCCTCTTCCTGGGTGGCATCCAGCTCCTTCATCCCTTGCTCCCTGCATGCCTCACTTTAGCCTCTGCCTCGTCTTTACCTGGATGTGATCCTGGGGTGCCTCTGCGTCTTCTTCCTCTTTTTTTTTAATTTTTTTTTTTTATTGTTTTTAAAAAAACAATATTTTGTTTGATCATGCAAGTGAACCTTCCGGCTGGACATCTGGGGAAAGGCTGTGTCCACTATGGCGGCAGTGGGCAGGTCCATAGGCAAGCCACATAGCTCTGCCTGTTGGCAAACGCTGGCCAAGGAAGATACTCCCTGCTGACACATAAATTAAAAGGAGAAAATAATCACTATGGAGCCTATGAAAAGAACATTATTATCTGAGTGAAAGAGAATATTATCCTGAAATCTTAAAGAGAATACCTCCAAAAACAAGTGCTACAGAAGCCTGAAGAATATTTTAGAAAAACAGCACCCAGAGGAAGAAGCTGTGTTCTTCCTCTTTTAACGACACTGGTCTTTGGATTTGGTGCCTGCCGTTCTCCAGTCTGATCTCTTTTTAACCCTAACTAATTACTTTAGCAAAAACTATTTCCAAATAAAGTCATACTTTGGAGTTCTGAGACCTGATTTGGGAGACACTAGTCATGCCACTGCACCTGTTCTCCACCCTTCAGCCTCATGGGGGGTCTTTTCCTCTCTTTTATAGGACAACGTCTGCAGAGGTCACCAATTCTTTTCCTCAGCCCAGCTCCTTTTGACTTTATGCTAATAATAATTAACATGTATTTAATATTCCATGTGCCAGATACTATTCCAAGCACTTAACATGTGTGAATTCATCAAATATAGTATGAAACATTTCTTCTCAATTCTGCCAGTGATTGGCTTATAACTTTGGTTTCCAGTGTGTTTATGAGTTAGGACATTTTGACTTTTCCCTGTGTCCTCGATAGTATTTTAATGAGAAGCAGAAGGAGACTGGACAGGGGCTGCTGGATGGGTATAATTTGAACCTTTATCTGTCTCCTTAAGGACAGTTTACATATCTTTCCTCCAATTCTGTTTGCTTACTTTTAAAATACATTAATAACCAGAGGGCAATCTTATTTCTCAGCTTCATTAATATTTGGTGATGTCTCTTGGCTGTCCTGCTGTGCCAGTGCAGTTCCTGTGGAGCACCCAGCAAACTCCCTGATATGTTGCAGCTGTTCAGTGTAGATTTACTGAATAAACAAGTAACTTTTATCTACCCAGCTCATTGTCTTGTTAAAGATAGACGTAAAGTGACTGTGACACAATTTGTTCATAGGGAACCTTTGCTACTTCCCAGTAATCACCTATTTTTTCTCCCTGCCTAACACCCAATATTTCAAGGAATCAATTCCACAATTTATTTGGATATATTTGTAAAAAGTTACTTTTAACCCATTTTAAAAATGGAGACCACTAAGCTCACATACCACTTTTCTGACTCCAAATTTATCTAGTGGGTGGAGTGATGAATTTGACCTTCACTAGTAAAGATGTTCAGTTGTAGATGCCTCTGGCCAGCTCTGGCCCCACTTTTGAAAAGTGCCCGTCTATCTGCTTGATCATTTTACAAGGAGGGAAGTGGAGAGAAATGACCAGCTCTGTCTCAGTCAGTTACCCACGCAGCAGGGCTCAGCCTCCAGTACTCACACCACCTCTCTTCCTGTAGCCTACTCTTTCCCAGGCCCTCCCCATTGTGACTCCCTGGGAGCATGCTGCCCCCAAACTCTGCTCTCCCTATGGAGATTGGAGTGAGAGGAGCCTTAAGAGGCTGTAGGCAAGTCAGTCATAGAGAGAGAGAGAGAGAGAGAATGGGAGTTGGGAGATTTTTATGTTAAATGGAGACAGGCCTGCAGATACACAGCTATTCAGACAGACAAGCACCTAATGTGTGCAGTGCACAGCCACCAGGGCAGCAGCAGAAAGATTGTGGGTATGCAGGGCTAGTCCCAGCAGGGCAGCAGCCAGCCAGGGATCTACACAGGGCTGTTCCTGCTGTGCCACTCAGCCTCCTACCATGAATGTGTGTGTGGGGGGCACAGATTTATTAACTTAGTTTTTAAATTTATTTGAACTTAATAACATTCTTGGGCCAGCACATTTATTCTTACAGTAACCCACTTATGTGAGGGGATCTGGCTTTCCTACTAAAAGTTGTGATATAAAGTTTCCTTTTCTTATATGGTAATTATATTCAAGTGGAAAAGAAAGTTTATTTAAAATAACACAAAAAGTAATGAAAACTAGAAATTGTATCTTGACAAAGCAAGGATGGTGATGGTTATCTGACCTACTGACATTTGGGAAGGTCAGTCTTTAGGGTCCTTCCAAGATCAGTATTTCATGGTCCAGAGTTCTTTCTGAGACAGCTAGGATTCAAGCTCTCGCAGAGGGGACCTGTTTGTAAGACTTTGTGATTAAAAAGATGTGGATTTGTTCTGCCTTCGTGTGCTTCTTCAACCCAGCTTTGTGGCTGAAAAATCCTTATCTTGTGGTTAGCAGTTCACTCTTATAGCTTGGGCATCTGTGCAACTCCCCAAGTCACATGACCTCTCTGATCTACTGTTAGGAAGAGGTAAACGTCTATCAGCTGTCTTCCAGGTGCTTGGCACTACTGTAATTCCTTTAATGACCAATATCCTGGCACAAAGCTGATTTTTTCCTCCCATTTGCTTCAAGGCTGAATCTACAGAGGAATGCTTAAGATCATTAATTCAATTCAATTAAACAAGCATTTATAAGTGAGCACTTTGTGCCATCCACTGTGCTCTGGGGATACTGCGGTGAACAAAACATCAGCCTTGTTATGAAGCTTAGGTCCTCTGGGAGTCTTGGATCTGGAAAGGATGTTTTGAAGATGAGATGATTAAGCCAAGAGAAATGAAATGATTCAGCCTAAATCACACACTGCAAGTGACAACCCCAGAGCTAAGCCCCAGGTCTCCCAGTGTGACTGCTATAACCTACTTCACTTCTACTTTCTAGTTTATTTCTTATCCTCAGAAAGACTAGTAATTCCATCTTGAATCAACCACAATCTCCAGGGGGTTATGGAGCTCAGAAAGGAGCCAGTCTTGATTTTAATGTTCCTGTCAAAAAAATTGGTAAATATATTAGGTCCACACTTGTTGTAATTTCTCATCAACACATGGTGTCACTGTTGAACACAGGTTCCGCACAGCTCAGTGGCAGCTTGTTTACCCTGCACCAAAGCTACTACTGGCCCCAATTCTTACACTTGCCACCAACCTACCACAGACTTTCATATTTTTTAAGTTATATGCTCAGTCATTGATTGGTAAAGAACAATTCCTTGGCTGAATCAGCCTCAGTTAAATAAAATGAGGGATGCAGCCTTCTTCTACAAGGGCACTGACAAGGACTTTCCCAGCCTGAGTCATTTTCTGTCCTATCTTGATTTGCTTCTATACAGAATCCCCACAGATTCATTATGCATATTCTTCCAGCACTTCTCACCTCAAAATATAAGGGGGGTGCTGTCAAGGGTCTGCCTTTGTTAATCTACGGTATATTCCATTATTCTCATCCCCTAGAACAATTTGGGTGTACATAACTAATCAACATCACTCATGAGGTTCTCCCTTAAATATCAGTCTTTCTAAGGTTACCTGCTTCATCTAGGAAGATATTATTACCATTTGCATTAACTTTAATTCATACTGACTCTTCCTGGATTATCTGATTTCTATAGTAGTGTCTCTTTGGTGTAAATTTAGATGTGCATTTATTGGTATGATCCAGTTGTGTTATATCTATGCATATTCAATTGGGAAACAGATCTGTGAATTGGATCGGAAGATCCATTTGAGGTTCCAGGGTAGCACCACATCCTCCTTAAAAGTCATCATCTGGTCTCTGCAGTGCTGGGTCTAAGGACATTGGTATCTTTCAAGGCTGAAATGATCAGAAATCTGCAAGAAAAGTGGTTGATTTTTTTCTCTTTTTTTTTGGCCAATGGCTTCTTACAAGGAAGAAGTAAAAAAGATATGTCGGTTCTTGAAGGATGCTGTGAAAGCTTAATGCAAAATCAGAGTATTACCAGGATTGGAGGAGAAAAAAACAAAAACATGAACACTGAGAACAAACTCCAGGAACTAACAGAACACTCATTTGAGGGAAGGAGAGAGCTATTTTTCAAACACCCACGCTTGGGTTCAGTGCAGAGTAGTAGAAAACACATAGACATCTGAATTTGAAAAGTAAGTGTTCCTGCATTGAACACTGACAGACTTGGCCTTGGGTGAGTCACTTAACCTTACAAATTCATTTCCTCATCTGTAAAATGAAGGTGAATGCCTATTGTGCACATGTCTCAGCAGACACTCAGGGAAGGGAGCTCAGCATGTTGCTTGATAATAAATGGTAACTTGCACTAGCTGGCATCAAGAAATACATTTTGCTCACAAATAAAAACTCTTCCATGAAGGGATGTTGTGTAAAACATGGACAGGATATTGTGTAAAAAAATGAGGAAGTGTGAGGCTATTAATCCCAAAAGCCATTACCACCCCCAGGTTATTAGAGCTGGTAAAGGAGGTGCCCCAAGCCCAAGCTACACTGGTGGGGGCGGGAGGCAGCTATAGGCAGTGTCAGTCCTGAAACAGGGTGAAGAGTGGAAAGGAAAGCCTCCTCTGCTCCCCACCCTCCTCACTTCTGCTGTTGTTTCCTTTTGAAGCACCTGCCATGGGGGAAAACTGGTCATCTTACCAAGCTGGGTCTATTAAATGTCATGATTAAGGAAGAGCAGCATCTTCAGAATGTCTCAAAAGGGGGAAGTTGGAAACATACTTGTAAGGTAGTAAGGGTTTGAGATTAGTCATAGGACCGTTTCAGGGCAGAAGCTGATAAACACAGTCTAGACAGAGATGGGTCAGAATTTATGATCTAGGTGATGTGCTGGAACAGTCAGTAATCTTGCCTGGAAGATAGGCATTCACATGAAGTTATTATGACATCAGTTTGTCTTAGCTTGGAACATATGGGACTGATGAGCTGTTGTTTAAAACATTTTGAGCTTAATTTGTGTTGCAAGTCATGACTGGATCAGTTTATCCCTTTTGTGGGTCATTGTTCATTTTGCAAATTGGCTTCTGTTTTATTTCTCACTCCCATTAACCAAACCCTATTAGAATCCAGACAACAAGGGAGCTCAGATGAGGTAGTCTGCAGGGATCAGCCGCCCAGGCACTGGTTAGAGCAGGGAAGGGAGAAACGGGGCCCTGAGCAACAATTGCAGAACTGGCACTCCTGCTGCCTACGTGCCTGCTTTCTCCCGTCCTTCCCTTTTTCCTTCCTTCCTTCTCTCCCTTATCACCTGATTTCCTGGCTGATGGTAATTCTTCCTTACCTGTGTATCTCTCCTTCGCATTCATTTCACACTTTGAAAATTATTTCTCTAGGCCTATATAAATAATTATTTAGGTGTAATTAAGTTACTGAACTTTTTTTTTTTTTTTTTTTTTTTGCAGTTTTTGGGTGGTGCTGGGTTTGAACCCGCCACCTCCAGCATATGGGGCCGGCACCCTACTCCTTTGAGCCACAGGCACCGCCCATGTTACTGAACACTTTTATGTGCCAAGAACTAGGCAGAGTGACTTTTATGTGCAGAATTCTCATCCTTTAAGTCAGTCCTGTCCACTAGAACTTTTTGCAACAATGGAAATGTTTTAGAGTCTTCGCTGTTTAATATAGTGCTGTGTGGGACGCCACACCATTTGTACTGTCACTGCTATGGATGAGGAATAGGATTTTTAATGTTTATTTAATTTTAATTAATGTATGACTTAAATAGCCCCCAATGGTTAGGGTTTCTGTATTGGCCAACGTCTCTCTAAATAACTCTGTAGGGGAAGCACTTAGTATCTACATTTTAGATATGAGAAAACCGAGTCCTGGTGAGGTTAAAATGTTCATAGTCACTTTGCTGGGAATTGGTGGAACCAGGACAAGAACCCAGTTCTCACGAGGCCCAAAGATACTCAGCTTCATACCCTCAGGGTTCCCTCTGCCTTAGAGCCTGCACATCCTTCCTCTTAGTCTCCTAACCAATTTCCTACTCATCCTTCAAGATCCAACTCAACTCTCTCTTTTTCCATGAAGTCTCTATAATACCCAACTGAAATTATAAATATAAGTCAATGTTATACTTAGTGAATATCCCAGTAGATGCACTTTTCATATTGTACTACAGTTATTTGTTTAGCTGTACACATTTCTTAATAGACTGTGAGATCTGAGGATGGACTGAGTCCCTATAGGAGGCACACAAGAGGCACAAGGAAAACGTTTGGCAAATGAGTGAAGGCACCATTGTCTCCTTAATGGGTTCCAAAGGCAGCAAAGTGATGATGCCATAGCACTGGCCTGTTGGCACCAACCTCATCCATTTCCTTTATAGGTTTAAATTCTGTAGATCAAGATCTCTGCTGAGAGAAAATTTGGGCCACTCTGCCTCCCTTTGGGGCTCTTTCCCCACTCCTGTTTCAGGGCAATCAATAGCTCCAGCTGGGAGTATTTTAAGCACGCTGCCCTTTGGCTTTCTTCTCTTCCTCCAGCAGACTGCATTTCCCAGCAGGCCTCCCCAGTAGGGTGTGGATCAGCAGCGTCTGGAGGCTGTGATGTAATTCAGTAGGTTCTCCTGAGCAGCATGCGGAAGCAGCCAGCGGCCTCCTGCACAGACACATAATCTCTTAACATCTGGGGCAGTTGTGGGTCAAAGGACTGCCCTGCAGAAGGGTCTTGGGGTGGGTGGATGTCTTGGTTAAATCATTGGGTAGACCCATTCTGACTCAATACTTGGGATCCGACATTCTTAACTGAGAAGGCCAGAGAGAGAGGAAAGCAGAGACCTAGGACACTGGCTCTAGAGAATTTTCAGATGGGGTCTGTTCATGGCTGGCCTGGGGTCCACCCTCCCAGAGGAAGGAACTGAAGGAAATGGCCTTGTCCCTGGGTCTCTGTTGCCTGTCCACCCTGACCTTCCTTGCCCCAGCAGTTCTGCAGCAACTCAGAACTTAGACTGGACTTCTCAGCACTGTTTCCCAGATCCAGCAATGGCCCACTCTCAAATGCCCCACAAGGGCCGTGTGGATAATGGTAAGTGGCAGTTTGGGGATGTGGCCATAAGGACAGCCATGGCTGTTCCAAGGGAGTACCCACCACTCTGCCTGACTGTGGTCACTTTGAAAATGAAGACCCAGGTCCTTCTTTCTCTTTCAATAGGAGAAGGAAATCCAGATTTTGGTGAAAAATGCCTAGTCTTTTAGACTGCTTTGTAGACCAAGAATGTCTAGGGGTCGTGTTTGGTCCAGGGACGTTATTTGGCAGCCCTTTCATCTGCCATAGCTGCACAGCCCAAGCTTCCTCCACACACTCTACTCTGACCTGCCGGCCACTTCTAGAACAGCCCTGCTCATCCCCACCCCAGTGCATTTGCACTGCCGTTCCTTCATCCCGGCATGCCCTTTCCACTTGTTCCTGTGTCAGACAAACCTCTCCCAGTCCTCCAGCCCCAGCTCCAGGGCCATCTCACCTCCCTTACAAGTCTCCCAGCATCCCCAGGCATTTTCTTCTCCCTCAGGGCTCTTTTGGTTCTGTGTCCACTTTACCTATAGCATTTACCACTTCGTATTATAGTGTGTGGGCTTATTTGTGGGTTTCTTCTATTAGCCAGAGAATCCTTGAGTTCCAGGGCTGTACAATTCATATAGCCAAGACTCTGCTGGACGTAGCTCCCCAAGCACGGGCAACAGCCTCGTATTGCAGCTGCTTTGTGTCCCCCTCCTACTGCTGGACCTCACTCCTTCATCCTCTCAAAGGATGATGACTCCTTTGTCATCTCAGTGAGTTGAGGCCTAATTATCAGGCTAACCTCAGGCCTAATTATCAGGCCAGACATCACCAGGTCCTTTTAGGTTCTTTCATCTTCGTCACCTTCCTAATCCTGTCAATCGCCAAGAAATACCTTCTTTCAATATTCCCATTGAATCACCATCATTGTTAGCCCTATTGTCACTTAGTAGGTGATCAGTAAATGCTTCTTTGTTGAATTATTTAATTGTGGGTACATTATCCTTTAGGATTTCAGGAAAAGGCACATGGTAAGGACTGCACCAATCAATCAGGAAAGACTCCCCAGGGAAAGTCGGTATGAGTGGGATTTACAACTGCCCACCTGACAGGGTGAGCCAGAGTGTAGGTAGGAGGGAAAGAGGACGTGGTGGGCAGGGAGGATGGCCATGGAGGCTGGAGTGGGAAGGGTTCATTTTGCAGCAAGAAGGGGGTGCTGGCTTGGAAGGAGCAGGACACGATGGGGTGGGCGTCTGCTGGGACTGAGGTGGGACGGGCAAGACAGAGCCAAGTGTGTAGGACCTGGGAGCCTGGAGGAGATATTCAGAGTTTATCCCTTTTTTGGTCCTTGAGCAGGGAATCTGCGTTCATCTGCCCTGGGAAGGAAGGTAAAGGGCCAAAGACAAGCAAAGGGTGCTGGTGGAGGAGGCTCAAAGTGCGGGACTTGGATTCTCTAGGAGCAGCCAACCAGCAGGCAGCTGGAAACTAGAGTGTGTCTTGGCAGAGACAGCATTTGGAGGGAGAATTTGGCTATCAGAGGGGCATAAAGTAGAAACTGGGGGAGAGACCAAACAGGCCCGTCACCTCTTGGTCTGACTTACAAGCACTGGTCAATGATGAGCCTTCCCTCTAGCAAAATTGAAAGGAAAAATATGTAAACTGGCAATGTCCCCTTTCTGCTTTGGCTGGCTTAATCCCTTTTACAGTATCAGGTTAATAATAATAATAATTTCACCGTCCTGATGCCAGTGAGCCCTTGCTTCCTACAACAGAGTGCTTGTTCATCAGTTCATCATCTTAACGTCATGTCCTGAGGTTAGCGGTGCCAGTCCCCCTGGGACCCCTGGGGGTCAGGGAGGAGAGCTGACATGCCAAAGGGCAGGCAGGCAGAGAGCACCTTTATAGGATGATTGCCTGAGATACAGTTTAAAACAGACTTTTGGGGTGTGCGGTTCCCCAGAGATTCTATTTTGGTGCATGTTGGGTGGACCATCCCCAGGGAGCGTTTAGAAACCACGGCTGCTTCCCTCCTGCCAGAGCATGAGACCCATCTGGCTCTGATGCTACAGTTATAGCAGCCTGGTGCCAAGTGCTGGTGTGTCCCAGAGTTCAGGAGTTCCCACCACGGTCCCGAGCCTCTGAGCATTACTAGTTTGAAAAATGTGCCCACTTTGGGTGGTACCTGTGGCTCAAGGAATAGGGGTGCCAGCCCTATATACCAGAGGTGGCAGATTCAAACCTGGCCCCAGCCAGAAACTGTGAAAGGAAGAAAGGAAGGAAGGAAGGAAGGAAGGAAGGAAGGAAGGAAGGAAGGAAGGAAGGAAGGAAGAAAGGAAGGAAAAAAAAAAAAAAATGTGCCACTTTCTAAGAGCTATAGCTACAGCATGCCTGCTTTCAGCCGCCCCTGAAAGTTGAGACAGAAATAGCCTTCTTACCAGGAACAAAAATAGAACCCATGAAGCAAATCCATATATTCTTGTTTCTGTGCAGGGCACTCCTGTCATATGGGTGGCCGACACTTCCAACATTCTCTGAGTGAAATGGCAGCAAGGGCTTTCCCTGTCAGGAAGGGAAAATGCAAAAAAAGTGTCACTTTCCATGACAGAATGGCCTGCAGTCTATTCTTATCATTTCTTTTTCTTTCTTTCCCTTAATAGACACACATTCTTGCAGTTTGCCCCTCACTCTCCTCGCCTCCATTGCAATAGGACTCAGATTGTTGAGGGTGTTTGCTGTGTGGCAGCCACATTATTGGAGACAAAGATGAATGAGACATAACCCCTGTCCTCAGAAAGCATCCTCTAGTTGGGGACACAGACACATCAGAAGATACTGATGATCCCTCACTGTGGGTGCTGAGGTGGAAGGAAGCCCAAGGAGTTCTGGGAGAGCAGGAAAGTGGGGCACCCACCTGGGAGCAGCCAACCTAACCCCTCTGCCAGCAGAAAAAGCATTTCTCTCATTGCCTGGCCTTGGACTTATTTATGTGACCTTATAAACAGAATTTAAATTGCTTCATTTTTCAGGTGGGCAGGAAAGTGTTGCTTGGTTGAGACTTTAGAAAAGTTGTGTGTGTGATTATGAGGGACGCTATGACCTGCAGGCTGAAGGGGCTGGCTTCTCCCTGATTATTTTCCATTTTCCAGAACCAGGACGTGTCATTTCTCAAATCTTGGGGCAAGATGCCTCCAAGGGGTTAAATATTAACCAGGTTTTTCCTTTCTCTTCTTCATTCTCACCATCTTTAAAAATGCAATGTAGGTCTTGACCTGGATATTCATCAGAATTGCTCAAGGATCTAGCTTCCGTGTGAATTCTAATGTTCTGGAACCACCTACAGGTTAGATTTTTAAGTGATGAATGCAAAATGTGGTGACATATGTGGGGGAGACAATTTAGGGGAGGAGAATGTGCATATTTTCTTGTATCTGCACAGACTATGTCTGAAAAAAATATGAAGGAAACTAGAAACCTTGGTTGCCTGTGGTAAGGGGAACAGTTGATTAGTCTAGACCCTGTTGAACTCGATCATATGGTTGTATTTCCTTTTCAAAATAATTTTAATCAAAATAAAAAGTAAATGAATTTTAAAAACCTTCCAGACTTCCCTTCCAGAAATTCTGAATCAGTGTGTTATGATGTTCCCACCTCAGGCTCTATGCACCGGCCATAGTTAAGCATTTGTAGTTGTCTGAATGAGCCATGTGCTCTCTGGATTCTGTACGTGTGTGTGCGTGTGTGCGCACTGTTTCTGCTGCCTGGTGGAACTTCCCCTCCAGAAGCTTCCATCCCACACTCTGATTGATGAGCCCACCACTGCCTTCTGTCTCCCTGTTTTCAGAACGTCCCTTGCCATCCCATCATAATGTTCCAACAGGGCTACGAAGGTCCACAGACTTGTGTAGGGTGCCCAGCAAACCCCACGCCTTGTAAATACAGAGAGCGTTTGCCCAGGGCTGTTCTACTTTTGACACTTCTAGTCCCATGTTCCAGGAAGCTACTCAGTGCTTCCTGGGAAATTGGGATGATTGGTGGCCTTATGTGTCCCCTACTAGCCATGATGCTCCTTGTGGGCAGAAAACAAATGCTGTCCCCCTGTCCTCAGACACAAAAGTTCAGTGCAGGGGCTGCAGTCTGGGTGCCTGAGGAAGCCTTCTGAGAACAAAGACGTAAATGTGATTTCGGAGTCTGAACTGCCAAGAGCAAGAGTTCACATGACTTAAGAGACACTTTTCTGCGAAAGAGATAAACACCAGAACAATGAGTGGCTTGTGGAAGTTACTGTCACATATTTGCTCCCCTGTAAGGGGCTGCTCTGGCCAGTGGGTGCAGGGGCTGGAGAAGACCTGGTGGCACCGTAGCCTCCCCCGGGAGAGCCCGGGTGGCCCTATGTTAGGCTCACCCTGGGAGGGAGGCAGAAGTGAATTTGCATCACTCTCAGCCACAGAGACTTAGAGGATGTGTGGCACTGTAGCGTGGCCTCTCCTGTTGTGACCGATCCACTGACATTTAGATATATGTTTAAAATAATTGAGGATACATAATATTTATGACATAAGGTTAGTTTGTGTTTGTAATGTGGTGAGGAAAGCTGTATGAAAAGCCACATTAAACCACCTTGGACAAGGACGGCTGTTGCTGTTGAGCAAATCATCCATGAAGTCAGAGTTGTAAGTGAAGGGTCACGAAATAAAAACAGGCTTTAAAGTTGGAAAGACCAAAGTTCAAATCCCGGCCTTGCTACCTGCACATTTGGTCTCATTGGGCAGATGATCAGACATCTCAGCCTTCGTTTCTTCCTCTGTCAAAACAGGGTTTCTGGAACCTCTGTGAAGAGCTGCCCAAAGCCCTCAGGCAAGAGTGTCCAGTGGGATTTTCTGCAACAATGGAAATATTCCATTTATGCATTGCCCAGTATGGTCCCCGCTGGCCACACATGGCTGTGTCAGTTGGAGCTAATTAAAATAGGTAAACAGAATCTAAAGTTCAGCCCCTCAGACATACTAGCCACATTCCAAGTATCCACCATCTTGAAGGAGTAGAATCTCTATAAAATCCCTGACCCAGGATAGTTACTCAGTGTGCTAATTATTCCTTTTACCTTCAGTTTATCTGGTCCACACTCCTATGGACAAAAGGTGCATAAAATACCACTCACTGGGGACAGTACTGGTTACTGACCAGTGTAACTCAGCATAGTCAGTCTAGAGTCTACATGTTTGCAGAAAAGACAGAGGAACTGACCAGTCATCACTCCATGAGTACTTACAAGAGATGTGTCCCCAGGAGAATTAAATCAATGCCATTTAGCCTCAGAATCAGAATTTCACACTGGAGACCTACAGACTATCCTTGATTCTGTTCTTCCTAAATAAAGCTTTGGATTTTCTCTCTCTCTGACGACCTTTTCTCCTAAGGTGGCTCCCAGCAAAGACCTGATCCTCACCTCTCAGCAAGAGCCCCAAGATCCCAATCCCCCTGCCTCTGATCACTCCAACTTGGCTGGGATAAACTCTTCCAAAAATACCATAGTGAGCCTTGAGGAAGAGCATGAGAGGAATAATCTCAGCCTCTGAGGAAACTAATTTCAATACCTGATTTGAGAAGGAGAGTTCTGGGTCTTTCCAGGACTCACTGGTTGTGTCCCTAGTTTTAGGAGCCCTGGCGGGATCAAGACCCCTGCCTGAGATATTTGCTTGATGCCATTTGCCAGATAGCGACTTATCTGGATGACAACTCACAGCTCAGCAAGACCTGAGGAGATATGACCCGCGTCCCCACCCAGGGTCTTCCTTCCCGTCTCTGCCTCCCAGTTTGAAGACTTGCCTCTTCTGAGGTCTGAGGAACAGCACTGCAGTAACTGATAATCATTCTTACGCAAAACTGGATTAGACAATAGGACAGTCAGGGGTCAATCATTGTTTCTAGTCAGTCCTCCTGGAAGTTTGTGGTTTTTACTGAACCTAAGACATATGAATATCCATACATTTCACTTTCCACTTGCCCTTTCTTTCCTCTGTTCTCTCTCACTACCCATCCATGCATCTATTCAACCCTATCTCCACCTGTCCTTTCCATCTGTCCTTCCTTCCTTCTTCCTTTCCTCCCATATATCCACCTGGCCATTTAGAGACGTTTGTAAAGGGCTGGTCAATACCTTCATCTCAGCAGTCAGGAAGCCTGGATTTGGATTGTAACTATTAGCCCAAGACTTGGTCTCTCTGAACCTCTTTTTCCTCTGTTTCACAGTGAGGATGAATAATATTTGCCTCCTACTCTTAGGATTGGGTGATGATTAGATGAGCTGATGCATATAAAGTCTCGAGACACTTCCTGACATATGGCAAAGTATTCAATTACTGTGAGCAGTTACTAATCACCTGCTGTAGACAGTGAGGCGATCCCAACACCTGACATCCAGCCATCGGAAGGAGCTCTTCACCCCAGCGAGATTCAAACTTTTTCCATTTTTTATGTACATGACTATGAGTTAAAGTGGCAACAGGTCAGTCAGCAATCATTTTCACAGTTTGTAACTCAACATGTGAAAAAGACACTTCAGAACTCTGAAATGTGCAGTCAGTGAACAATTGTAGGACATGGACAAGACTGGCGTGGGGTGAGTTGTCTTGGAGAGAAAAGGTCCTCAGCTCTCCATGGCGAGATGGCCCCACACTGTCTTCAGGTCGTTCCCTTGATTATCTCTCTTCTGGTGTCTGCTGCTCATGAAGCCCAACAGATCTTTTCCAATTTTATCTTCCAAGACAGACTTAATGCTTTTTAATTGTTGTTTTCCCCTTAGGGTTTTTATATGACCTCTGATACTCAGTTATTGATGGGATGAGTGAATGTACCACCCCCACAGTTCAGAGGTCCTGGCTTATCTAGTTACATATAGATGGAAAAAGCCTTTATTTTCCCCAATCTTCTCATGGATTTTTAATAAGTCAAATATATAAAATGAATCCCATGTATGATCACAGATGCACACTGAGGATAGTATTGTCTAAACTAAGTATGGTTGGGTGTGATTGAGAAACATGTCTGAAAACTCCAACAGCAGCATAAAAATTAATTCACTTTTAGGTATAGAACTAACAAATTGTCTTTATGATGACATAGGTTTAGATTATCTGACATTTGCAAGGTTCTGGAAAACAATGAGAATAATAAACAGCCCTGGTTATATTTCACATCAGCAAGCTGTGTCTTAGCAATGGAAATCATTTTTATGGGTACTTTCCCAAAGCCACAGAAGAAACATTTGTGTTAATCTCTCTCAGTAACCAAGAAGGAAAGTCAATTTGTGTTCAAGACGAGGAAGGCAAAGAAATTAACATTTATCATCCACCTGCTCGGTGGTAACGTCACGCTGACTGCTTTATATGCATTACCTGACTCCGTGAATCCTCAAAAGTGTTGTCTCAATTGCCGTCTTCATTTGCTCCCCTTCTACCCACCCCATTCTGGCTTTTTTTCCCTATGATCTACCAACATAATTCTTGCTTAGACCCCCAATCCATGGCCGTAAGCCCAGCGGATATGTTCCAGTCTCCATTGTATTTGACACTTCAGCAGTATTCAACACTTCTTGAAATCTCTTCCTCCTTAGCTTCCATGGCCATATGTGTCCCGGTGTCCTCCTGTCCCTTCTAGACAGAGCATTGTCTCTAAAAAATCTCATCCATGAGCAGGACTCCAGTATTCTACCATGCAGACCTCTCACAGTTGTGTATCTGCTTCCTGTCCAAGTGTCCACTTGCCTTCTTACCAGCATTTAGATAAGTTCATCTTTCCTCTAAAACCTGGCTTGATTTTAATTCTTTATGACTCAGTGGGTGGCCTTCTATCCCTTATCTACCAGAAACTTACAAAACATCCTTAACCCTCCCTTTTTTGCGCCCTCCCCATCCACCAACCCCTCATGGCCTATCTGCAAATAATTTCCTGTAGTATCTACTTCTCCAACTCCAATGCAACCCCTGAGTTCAAGCTAACATAATATTAACCCAGGATGACTGTAGTCTCCCCCAACCATTCTTGTTTCAACCATTTGAATCTCTACCTGGCAATTAGAGTAATCCATGAGAGAATGCAGGTAGGGACCTATCTCACCCCTCCCTACCTCCAGCTCTAAACAGGACACACCAGTGCTTTCCATTTTCTTGGGATAAAGCACAACGCATTTACCAAGACCTATTAAGAGTTTCTGTCTGGAATGACCTCTATCTTCCTTTCTTGTCCAATCTCCTTCTGTTCTCTTTGGCTAGACCTTGAGGATGCCATGATGACACAAATCACTTTAACATTCTTAACTTAGTGACTAGTTGAAATACTAAGCAGGCATTCTGTATCAGAAATGAGTATATATTGTGAATTTTCTCCTCCTTACCAAGATTTTAGGTTTTCTATGAAAGCACATGATGTGACTTTCAAGGATGAGCTTTGGGACTGGCTTCCACATTAACTGAATGAATTAAAGTCTATTATACAAAACCATCTTTCTACAAATGTGGAAACTGAACTCCTTCTGAACAAACAAGGAAGAGTCTATAAAAGAGGTAGAGAGTAGAATCTTGCCATTGGGACTTCATACCACTTGGAGTTGGGGTTTTCTGTTTGAAATTAGTGATGCAGTCACAGATTGGATAAGAGACTTGCCTTCACATTCTCGCCTTTAGGAAGTCGGTAATATAACAAGGAGATATAATACAAATGCATTACTTGTCTTAGAGCTTTATAGCAAACTGAGGATGTCTCCTATTTTTATATTTGGAGTAGGCTGAACAATGGCCTTCTTTAAGATACACATCCTGATCCCTGGAACCTGTGAATGTTATATTAAGAACTTTGCAGATGTGATAAAGTTAAGGATCTTAAGATGCAAAATTATCTCAGCTTATTCTGGTGGTCTTCAAATGTAACCACATGTATCCTTACAACAGGAGACATAGAGGAATTTGACACACAGAAGATAAAAGTGCCATGGGAAAATAATGCAGAGGCTGGAGGTGACTCAGCCACAAGCCACTGGTGTCAGCAACTGGTGAAGCTGGAAGAAACAGCGAAGGCTTTGCTCTAGAGCACCGTGAGGGAAGGCTGCGAAGGCATCCTCGCTCAGCGATACTGACTTAAGACTTCTGGACTCCAGAATTCTGGGAAAATTAATTTGTTTTGTCTTAGGCCACTGAATTTTTGAAAATTTGTTACAGTAGCCACAGACAACTTTGTAACCAAGTTACTGATCATATAAATGGTGATGCATGGAAGTGCTCACCATTAGAATCTAAGTATTTTTAATTAGCGCTCCATAAAATGATGCTCAGAACTCTTCTCTCTCTCTGTCTCTGTCTCTCTCTCCAGCTTTCTTGGTGGATATTCTTGTTGAAAGAGGACCCAGCCGTATATTCTCCACATAACTTTGATGTTAGCACACCTCTCACATTCCATGTCTTTTCAGCACAGTTGACATTTCTGCTTTCAGAATCACTTTGAAATCTACTTCAATTTCTTGAACACCAGGCAAAGCTCTGCCCTTTCAAACATCTGCCTTTACACTTACATCACAAGTAGTGTAACCATGTCCCATGTACAAGACCTTGATGTCCATTAGTACAAATAATACCACCCTTCTCCACTGTGGATGGCTCTTCAGCATTCTCACTGCATCTCTGTGCCTTTGAGAGCCTGGGTACATTTATACAGATAAATCAGGTGGAAGAGTGGGTCAGGGACTATGCTAGTAGGTTCAGTTCAACTTGGAGTTTTGTAAATATGTTCCAGTTCTTTTAGCCCTAATATTCCAGTTATATTAGTCCTGTACTGAAGGATTTCAAAATCTCGAGAACAAAAAGAGACTCGTAAGAAAAAAAAAAAAAAAACACAACAAACTCCCATACAATGTGCTGCCCCATGAAAGTGGAAGGGACAAAGGGCTTTGGTAGTTGAGATGTGGAAACAATACAATGCTGGAGAGTTGGAGAGCTGGAAAGAAGAGCAGCAGCCTCAGCTTTGATGAATGTAATGTGTAGGTACTAATCATTCAGAGGAGCAGGGAAGAAAGGACATTTGAAAAGACAGGTGCAACACAAGCAAAGGCAATGGGGGTGACTTACGGAGTCAGGGGAGAACAGGTAGTCTGAAAACTACAGAGCAGCTCACATTTACAGGGAAGGACTTGCTAAAGGAAGTTGATATTGAGAAATGATTTTTTAAAGAGCGAAGGAAAAACTGAGATGCCTCATGTACTGCATCATGCAAGCAATTTATAAGAAAGGTAAGATGGGAAAGCTAGTGAGGATGAAATTATGGAGACCTCTCAGGCAGCAGTTGGGAGACTGACTTATTCCAGTTGTACTAGACAGTAACTTTGTCATAAGAACATCCATGCTTCTTCCACGACCTGAGAATGTCATCTGCTAGAATCTATCCTAAAAGAATAACACAAAATGTGAAAAGATATCATTTGTCAAAATATTCATTGCTGCAATCTTTATGATATAAAAAGTGGGCTATAACTTAAATGTTAAATGAGAAGGAGATGGTTAAACAAAATCATCTCTTTTAAAGCTCACAGGTTGGCAGTGAGGGAATCTAAACCAGAAATGTGACTTGTCTACTTTTAAACATTCAGACTAAATTTTAGTAACACAAAATTAATGTTATTTAGTATACAGTGCTGTACAACCATCACCTCTGTCCAGTTCTCAAACATTTTCATTGCCTTGAACGGAGACTCTGTACTCATTGAGCAATTATTCCCATCCCATTTTCCCTCAGCCCTTAGTAACCACTGATAAGTTTTCTGTCTCACTAGATTTATCTGTCCCAGATATTTGAATCATACACAGGAACTACACATAGTTTCTCTCTGGCTTCTTATATTCAACATAATGATTTTAAGGTTCATCCACACGGTAACATATATCAGTACTTCCTTTTATGGGTGAATAATATTCCATCGTGTGAATAGACCACATTTTATTTTTTCATTCATTCATTCATTCATAGATATTTGGGTATTTTTATTTTTTGGCTAGTGTGAATAGAGATTCTATGAATAGTTGCGTACAAGTTTTGTTTAAATATCTATTTTTTAATTTGGAGGGGACATAACTCTGAGTAAAATTACTAGGTTGTCAAATATTTAAATAAATTGACCTTGAATGTCTTTATTTGGGCCAGCACATCCAGCTTGGCTTTGATTCCAACCACTCCCTCTGGTTTTATGCCTACACCCCTTAACATGCCTACATTGCACTTTCATCATCCCTTGAAGTCATTCCATTGGGGTGTGTGACCATACTTAGCCAGTCTATGTATGTGGTTATGGAAAATGATTCCATAACATTTTTAATTACATGGGGAAATGTTTCCATTTTCATGTTAGAGGGAAAGATCAATTTATTGTATCTAAGGCATTTTTTTTTTAATCCAAACACCTGTCTAACTTTTTTTTGTGTTGCTATAACAGAGTCCAAGAGATTGGGTCATTCTAAAGAAAAGAGGTTTATTTTGGCTCATGGTTCTGGAGGCTAGCAAGTTCAGGGTCAGCTGATGACATCTTGTGAAGGCCTTAAGCTATGTCACAGCATGGCAAAAAAGCAGAAGAACAAGTGAGTGCACACAAAGGGAGCAAACAGGAAGGCACACTTGCTTTATCATGACCTGCTCCCATGGGATCTAATCCATTCCTGAGGTTGATTCCCACAAGAACCAACCACATTTCCAGGGAAAGACATTAATTCATCTTAATAACCTAAAGGCACCACCTCCCAACATGGCCAAATTGGTAATTACATTTCAACTGCCATGTGGGCAACTAGATTTCTGATGGCAGAAACAAACCATATCTAAACCCCAGCATTCTACCCTTGGACACCAAAAACTCATGTTCTTCTCACTTGTAAAATGCAATCATTCCCTTCAGGTAGTCCCAAAAGTCTTGGTTCATTCTAACATCAACTCAGAAGGTCAAAGTGTCATTTGAGAGATCTCCGCGTATCTCTTCTGCCAGATACGCTATTCCATTGCCTTTTGCTCAAGGCAAAGTCTTATGACTATAAGCCTGTAAAATCAAAAACAAGTTATCTTTTTTGAAACTAGATAGATTGATCTGGCCTAAAACAAATCTGAAACCCAGCAGGGCAGACATTAAATCTTAAAGTCTTTCACTCCACACTCTGCTTCCTGGACACACTGGGGTGGTGGATGGATTCCAGGTGCAGCCGTGGGGTTATTCTCTCAGGTTGGAGTTTCATGCTGCTGCTGTGGCTCTCCTGGGCAGGTTTTCGTGGTGCTGGTGATGCTCCCATTCTCGGGTCTTGATGGTGATCCTGGTCTCAAATTTTCACAGAGCATTGCTCTCTTGGAGACTCTTTGCAGTTTCGCCCCCATGGCAGGTTTCTCCCTGGGCCCACAGGCTTTCCTGTAACATCCTTTGACATTTAGGTAGAGGAAGCCACACCTCCACGGCTCTTGCATTCTGCACACCTCTGAATCAGCACCAAGTGGGCACTGCTTGCTGGCGGTCTGCCACCTACTCATTCTGGAGTGGTGGATGGAACTACACACAGGACCATGGTTAGGGTGACCCAGAGGCACTGTCCTGGAAGGTTGGGAGCAGAGTCTTGAAGTAAACCTGGGCAGTTAGCCAGTAGAGGGTGCTCCTAGCCCAATTCCCAAAACCATTCTGCCTCTTTAGGCCTTTGAGCCTGTTGTGGGAGAGGCAGCCTTGAAGATCTCAGAAATGCTTTCGGGGTCCTTTTACCCATTATCTTGATGACTAACACCTAGGGCCCTTCTAGCCACATGAATTTCCTGAGCCAATGGTGTCTAGGCAATGGTCTCTAGGCCACATCCTTGGCTTCCTCTCCTGAAAACGCTCTTTCATTTTCTACTGTATGACCAGAATGCAAATTGTCCAAATCTCTTCACTCCACTTCTTTTTTCTCTGACAGCTCACTGGAAGGTTAGAAGTGAACACAGAGCAACTTAAATGATTTGCTGCTTAGAAGTTTCTTTTGCCAGATATGCTATTCCATTGCTCTTAACATTCAGCCTTCCTCAAAGCCCTAGGACATGGAAGCAATGCTGGCAAGCTCTCTGTTGTTATATAGCAAGGATGGCCTTTACTCCAGTTCCCAGTAAGACAGTCCTCATTTCCACCTGAGACTGTCTGCATTTCCATCAGCGTTCTGGTCATGGCCACTTAACCAATGTCTAAGAAGTTCCAGACTTTTCCTAGGCTTCTAGTCTTCAGGTCTTGCTCTCATGTCATGCTTCTTAGGAAGTCTCAGTTCAATTCACCTAGGCAAATAATGTTTGAACTCTTCTGGAGTCTGGTGAGACAGAAACGATCCCCCACTTTTTGGAGCTGACAGAGTGCTTTTGATACTCTGGTGTATCAAAAGGGTGTTGGGGAGGGGTGTGGTCATGCCCTGGTGTAGTCAGCAAATGGCTCCTGACAATTGTACCTCAGTCACCACTCGAGGGAGGAGTTGGAGAGAGACAGGTGAAGAGCATGAGGAAGGCGAATGATACAGCGGGAAGATGTGTCGGAGGGTCCAGGGAAGAGAGGTCAGGTGGGAGATCCCTGAGCTGCAAGACCATCAGTGAGAGGAGAGAGGCAAGAGGTGAGAGAGATGGTCAGGAGAGCTCCTTGGCCTTGGAGGGAGCTGGAGCTGGAGCTGCACCCCGTAGACAGTGGTTTGAGCACTCTGAGCTCTGCATGAACATGCCTTTGCAGGTTCTCCCAGGCTACAGTGAACATGGGCGTGGAGGGGCAGCATGCGGGGTGGCAGCAGGTAGGAGGCTTTGTGTTTGTCCAAATGAAAATTTACAGCATGGCCATGGAAGTGCAATGAAGTAGACGAACAATACAGATGTATATTATTTCACACAAGAGTCAGTGCTGCCTTGCTGGAGTAAGGTGGCAAAAGAGGGGCAGGTGCCTCATTCCCTGGGTAGTGCTGGCACTCAATGGGAATTGCCTGTAAGGCACCACTTGACTGTGTATTCAGGGGACATAGCTGTCCTAATGGAAGGGCACTTGGTGTTAGTGGTATAACACAGACCAAGGTGCTCAGCCTCAATCTGTTTCCAAATTCTAGTAGAGTTAATGGTATCTCGTCCACAGGGCTAATGTGGACTATTAATTAAAAAGACATATCTGCCTGCCACTGAATACAGCTGGCGTCTAATAAATGTGAGCTCCTGATCCTCAGCTTTCTTTTCCTACCCTAAGCTGAATAGCCACCATGGATCCTTGCTTCATTCTGATCTACTTAGAGTCCAGGCTTTTCAGAAAATAAAGGAACTGTATCACTTCTTTCTCCTGTGTTCAATACCCTATGGCACTTAACCCTGGGACCATCCCCAGCATAGCTGTCTATACTCATATCCTACCTGTGTTCCCTGCCAACTACAGAGCAGATGCAACTTCACTGCAAACAAGAAAAAAGGAATGACATCACATTTGTCCTTGAACGTGATTGTCTTATTTCCACCTTTGGATTTTACACCATCTGTTCCCTCTGCCAGGAACACACTTTCTGCATATCTCCCCATGGCTGGCTCCTTGGTCCCTCACCTCTCTATTTAAATGTCACCTCCACCAACTTCAACCACCCAAGTTAAAGTAGCCCACCCCCCTCAATCAAGGCTCTTTGAGATATCTTCTTCATAGAATTTCTCTCTCTCTGACATTATCTTGAGTATTTGCTGATGGTTCTTTGCTTATCTTCCCTCCTCTAAAGAGTAAATTCCATGAGTCCAGAGACTTGGCTTTTCTTACTCACTACTGTATCTCCAGCACCTTGACCCAGGTCTGGCATATGTTGGGTACTCAATAAACTATGTTGAATAAATAAATGGATGTCTATAATACTCTTTTCCTAATAGTTAATTCCTTATGGGGTTTGTCAAAGCTTCTCAGGTCCATGATCTCTCTCGAGCTTCATAACTATAAGTGTCATGTGTACATCTATGTGTATATATGTGTATACACTCACTACATATGCACATGTATACACATGACTATATGTATATGTGCACACACGTACAACGTATGTATATATGTGTGCATATTTGTGTGTGCATATATGTTTACATATATAATCATATGCATGTGTGTATACATATATGTTTGTATATTTCATCATCAACAGACCAGGTAATAGCATATAACTTTGCAGTTGTGGAAACCAGGCTCAGAAGAGTCTCATGTCCTCCCATTTATTAAAAACAAGTACAGAGAGAAAATGAGCAAATGTTCCTAGGGCCTCTTATCTAAAAATCCAAACCTGAAGAGTGGCCTGTATAGTGTTGTGGCCAGAGCTCATGTTGAATAGAAATGACCAAGGGCCAAAAGCAGCCTGGGGAACTTATTTTCGCATCCAAAAAAAGCACATTCCTGATGACTGCCCAGAATGCTGTGAGGGACAGTGAGGCCACGGTCATGACATTGATTGTCATGATGAAAGATGCTTAACCCCCTTCCTAATCAAAATTTCTAGTCATGGATCCTATTTCAGATTCTGCACCTCTCTTATCTACCTCCCCAGAACTTGGGGAGATACAGACACACTCAAGGCAAATGCCATTACCACGTGCAGTCCTAGGAAACCAGTCTCCTGGATCAGCATTCTTATATATTGTCTGGGCAACCCATCCTTTTGGCAACTCGCCTATGGAATTCTCAGAAAAGTGTTTTTAAATGCATAAAATAAAATTTGTAGGATTACAAAGAAAGCTAATTACATTTAAATATAGTTACATTTTTTTTAAAAAAATGAGGAATCGTAATATATGTGCAACCTTATTAACACATGAAATAACAAGATCTGGCAACAGGCCTAATGACTACCATAATTGCAAAGCAGTGAAGCTTATAAATGTTATTTCAAGATATCTGCTACGATTATGATGTGATATTAAAATATCTGTGATTTCTTTTGGTGACAAAGTCACAGTCACTATTAATACTACTATAGTCTCTTACATTCATAACTGAAGAAAATGTTAATATTCCATTAGAGCAGGGATCAATAAATTATTTCTGTATGCTTAGAGGAAAAAACCAAACTATTTTTTCTACTACTGTATTCTCAACCTTCAAGACTTCTACGACCAGATGTATGTTTTCTTTCTACACTGACCAATTTTCTGAAACCAGCTGGGTGTCCTACAATTTAACTCGATTCTGACATTGCCTAGGTGGAGATAGCTTCAGATCTCGTGGGTTAAAGATTCATCCCCACCTATCAGGCTACCCAAAGCTTCATCTAACGTAGCTACAAATCAGAGGTTCGCACAACACCCCTGTGTTCAGTAAATCGCTACAGCAACTCACAGGACCCAGGAGAATAGTTTGCTTACTATTGTGAATTTATTATAGAGTATATTTTAAAGGAAAAAATAAATAGTCAGATGAAGAGATACACAGTACATAGGGTGAGCTTTGGAAGGACCCCAAGGTAGGAGCATCTGTCCCGATGGAGTTGGGGTGCACTGGATGTGTTTTTGTTCACCAGTCCAAAAGCTTTCTGGTTCAGGAATTTTTCTTTCTTTTTTCTTTTTCTTAACATTTTTTTCTTAAATCATAACTGTATACATTAATGAATTTGTGGGGTACAATGTGCCGATTTTATATACAATTTATGTTTACGTGAATGGAGCTGGCTGAGGAATTTTTAGAGAAGTTTCATTGTGCAGGCATGATTTTTCTATTTGTTCAGTCTTCAGCCCCTTTCTTCTTCCTGGGAGAAAGTTCCAAGCTCTAATCATGGCTTGGTCTTTCTGCTGGAAAGTCCCCATCCAGGAACCCACAATAGTTACCTCATTAGACCAGAAGATGCGTCTATCACTCCGGAAATTCAAAGGGATTAGGAGCTCAGTATCTAAAACTGGGGTAACAGATCAAATATTAGAACAAAGTTTGTTCTTGTCACCCCTACTGCTGATGAAATTATAAGGATTTTAGGATCTCTGTGCCAGGAACCAGGGATGAAGATCAAGCTATATATTCTTAGTGTAAATCACATTATCATACTGTGAATAGCCAGATAGTAGATTTTTTTTTTTTTTTTTTTACTTTTCATGTTCTCCAGACTTACAGTCTTTGTCACAAGTACTCATTCCTGCTATTATAGCAAGAAATAGCCACAGACAAAATATAAACAAGTGGGCATGATTGTGTTCCAGTAAAACAATACAAAAATTTTTTTAAATAAAAACAGGCAGTGGGGAGGGATTTGACCCATAGGCTGTGGTTTATTGGTGCTTGAATTGGAGGCCAATGAAAATGAGTAATATTCTACTATCTTAAGTTCTTGGGTTGGCCTTCTGAATTGTTCCCCCCTATACTCTTTGGGGGAAAAGATCTATGGACCCTAGTTTAAGAAATCTAGAATGTTCACACAACAAAAGAATCGTATAATCAAATAAGTGCAGGTTGTGTTGTAGACAGTTTGCACCAGAATCACAGTTTACATGAACATATTAAAGGGTTAAAGGATCTGAAAAGTCCGGCATTAACTTCAACTTTATTTAACCTAGACTTTCTCACATGTATTAGAGATAATCACAAGATTTTTTTTTCTGTTTGAGAAGCTTCTATGATCATTCCATGTATCACACTTTGAAAATGTTCACCTAAGCCAACATTCCATAATACACACGTGCATACACACACATATTTTATATCTGAGGACAGTGTTAGACACAGTTCTCCAGAGAAACAGGACCAATGGTGTGTGTCCATGTGCATAATAAGAGAAATTTATTTTAAGGGATTGGCTCAGGCAGTTATGGAGGCTAGCACGTCCAAAATCTGCAAGGGGATCTGGGGGAGGGACATAGCTGGAGAGCCTGGGAAGAATGAATATAGCAGTTCAAGTCCACCACTATCTGCTGTGGAATCCGCCTTGCTCAAGGGAGCCCAGTCTTTTGTTCTAGTCAAACCTTCAACCAATTAAATGAGGAGTCCCACCCACGTTGTGGAGAGCGATCTGTTTTACTCGAAATCCATTGATTTGAATGTAATTATTGTCCAAAAACACCACCACAGAAGCATTCAGAATAGCACTTGACCACACATCTGTGTGGCCCAACCAATTTGATTGCAAACCCAGACATTAACCATTACAAGGACCCTAAGTCAAGAGAGAGACTATTGTATGGGCCCATAACCACTTAAAAATGTTAGCGTTGCCGCTAGAATTTAGGAATCTGAACTCCAAGATTGTTGACTGGAGGCTGTAGGAACCGTCCGCAGGTCTAGTGAGAGTCCTTCAGGCATTCTGGAAACTCACGGTTACAGAGGAAAGCAGGCCTGGCTGGCAGTTAGGGCTGAATTGTGATCGAAATGGCATTGAAAGAACCTCCAGCCCCACTAAGCTCGTCCTTGCAGTCCGTCTCAGATAGAATTCTAGCCTTAGTGGTTAATCCCGTGGGCTTCAGCTAACACCAAGAGTGAGCGAGGAGCATGCTAGCTGAGAGAGTGAGTTGATTTTCAGTGAGTCCGTGTCTTACTGGGGAATAGCAAATAACCTTTATACATCATCTGCTGTGCGTCAGGCACCATGCAATGTGCTTTCATCAGTGGTCTTCCACCAGAGCTACCAATAGAGTCAAGCATTTGGGGGTTTGGCCCGCATGTCCATGGATACTCTTTTAATTAGTGAGGAGTAAACCCAGATCTAACTAAATCTCCCTACCAGAACCATGGCCACTGGCGTGTTAGCATGAGTTGTTGAGCAGGGCTCATTATGATCCTCTGGTCCAAGGTTCTCAGTCAGACTGCACGGTAAAATGACCTAGGAATTTTTCTTTGTTTGTTTTTTGGAAACAAAAATCTTACTCTGTCACCCAAGTTGGAGTGCAGTGGCATTATAGTTCACTGCAGCCTTGAACTGCAATCCCCCTACCCCAGCCTCCTGAGTAGCTAGAATGACAGGTAGGTTCAAGCAATCCCCCTACCCCAGCCTCCTGAGTAGCTAGAATGATAGGTGTGCCACCAAGCAGCATGGGGTGTAACATCATGCTGGCTCACATGTCCCATTCTACTTACAGTGATCTTATCAACCTACGTGAAAGCACTGTCACGGGAAAGTGAGAGTTGGTCCATGGAAACCTGCTCTTTTAGAGACGAGTACCAGGAAACTTGCGCCAACCTGGCACTAGTAGACATTTCCTTGAGAACAATGCTGGTTATGTATCTATGTGTATCTTGTTTCATTTTCTTTTTTTGAGACAGAGTCTCACTTTGTCACCCTTGGTAGAGTGTCATGGCGTTATAGCTCACAGCAACCTCAAACTCCTGGGCTCCAGCGATCCTTTTGCTTCAGATTTTCATTTTTAGTAGAGATGGCAGTCTCAGTCTTGTTTAGGCTGGTCTCGAACTCGTGAGCTCAAGGGATCCACCTGCCTTGACCTCCCAGAGTGCTAGGATTACAGGTATTAGTCCCTGAGCCCGGCCCTATGTATCCTCTTTCTTTATTCTCCACCATGAGAAGTACAGACTAAATTGGGAATGATTTTAGGGTTTATGTTTCTACTTTTGCATATTCATTTTATCTTTGATCTTATCAACCTATGTAAAAGCACTTTATATGACATCTCTGAGTTGCAAATTTCTGGAGTAAACATGAGGATTCTCTGTTTACTCAGAGGCCATGGAGAGCAGAGAAAGCAGAGGGAAAGGTAGTGGTGGAAGGTGGAGACAGAGGTGGCATTATAAGAAGCAAAAAAAAAAAAAAGCCAACCAAACAAAAAACTCCCAACTCCACCCACCCCGGTGTTCCAAGAGTGAGATTCAGTCCAAACCCAGCAGCCTGCAGGCTCTCTGAGGCTACTTAACCCAGCCTAGTTCAAAGTCAGGGCTCGGGTAGGTTGGGGCTGGGGGGCTGGGGGCCTGGGGCAGGGACTTTTCCAGCTTCAGCATCTGTGAGTCTGCGATCTCATCCATCTGCTCATTTGGGATCCTTCTTAACAGGGTGTTCTTGCGTGTGTTGACAAAAAAATATCTTTTGACATGGAGAAGGTTAGTAATTTTTAGATTTTGCGAAAAGACGCTCAAAAAATCTGTCTCCCCAGCCGGTCTTCCCCTTCGCTCCTTCCCTACTGAGTCCTCCTGTGGGTTAATATGGCTTCCTCGCAGTTCCCTCTCCAAGACTTTTGAGGATTTGCTTTGCAAACTCAGATGTGGAGCCCCTCAGTGAGATCTGTATCTATCCCAGGGGGAGCAAACACTGATAATACCTTGGCCAGATGCTGGAGGGAAAAGAAGACAGAGTAGAAAGAGGACTGGATTTGGACCAAGAGTCTTGGGTCTGACTTTGCTACTTAAAAGCTGTGGGACTTTGGACAAGTTGCTTGACACCCTCACGTCTCAGAGGTTTTTTTTCTTTTTGTGAAATGAGGCAGATAACATCTATTTCATAGGATGTAAACTTAGAATAGAAAACACAAAAGTGGTTAGCACGTTACTTAGCACATAAGATTCAATAAAGTATTTTTTTCTTTCCTTGTTAAAAAATATCATTGTTCATTTATGGGGTTTTTTGCATCTTCAAGTCAGTTCTGTTGCATTTTTCATCAGTTGTAATTTTTGTCTCTCATGGACGTGGTACGTTCATTCTAGGAAGATGACAACCTTGAAGTATCGTTTATTAGTCTGTTCCAAGCACTGTGTACACATCGTGGCATCTGAATCTACAGCGTTGTTTTGAGACAGCTGTTATTACTGGTGGTGTCCCCACTATACACACCAGGACACGGACCCCCAAGCGTTGAGCAGTTTCTCACATTCACGCTGCTCTGAATGGTGGAGCAGGGACTCGGCTTGGTTTTGTCTGGTTCCCTCTGAGGCACATACTCTTTAGGATTCAGTCTTGGCGTTGATGGTGCTGACCATGGAGGGTAGTTTTGATGTTCTAAAGAAATGCAGGTGTGGCCCCAGTGCGGGATAGGATGAAAACGCACAATGGAAGTGAGAGGAGACATTTGAGTCAATATAAGGAAATTGTTTTAAAGGTCCATTCATCAGTGCCTGGAAGCAGAATGGGCTGCCTTGTGGAGGAGGGTGGTAATGAGCTCCCCACCATTGACATTCTGAGCAGGAAACCGGGGAGTCTGGTAGGGCTGGTGGGGAGGCAGGTGACAGCAGGCTCCCTGCTAAGCATGACAGCCTGCCACTGATGTGTCTGGGGCTGTCTCTTTGCCACTCCTCTGTGGGACCTTTGCTGCATTACTTATACCTCAGCACCTCCATTTCCTTTCCTGTCAAACCCAAAAAGGGTGCCCACCTCCTGCAGTGGGTGTGAGCCCCGCACGCGATAATCCACGGAAAGTATCAAGGACCAGTTCTGATTTGTGATGAGGGCACAATGAATGTAGCTGCTAGTGTCACTTCTTCAAATGAGCTATAAAATAAAAATTGGGTTTGTTTATGCTTGGGCTTATTTTCCTAGAATCAGAGAGACCTGTTCTGTGATGCCCATCACTGGGGCTACCGTGCAGATCAGGTGGGGGCCTGGACAGGTACTTGGTGCAATGGCAGCACCTAGTATGTGCTCAAAAAATCGTGGTCAGTTGAAGCAGTGTTTTAGTTTTATTATTTGGGTTCAGCAGATGCTTTGGAAGTCAGCCCAGGGGTCCACAGTGAGAATGAGGGCACATATATACTCTAGAACATTCCAGTGATTCTCAGAAAGATCCCACGAGGCTTATGTTTGCCTCTAGGGTGGGGCAGACCACCATCAGAGCTCCTTCCAACTCCCAGAGCCTGGGCCTTTGCCATTGCTGATAATGATGAGGAGACACAGGGCTGGTTGGGGGAAAGCCACCGTGCTGGCCAGTCCTTCAGTGTCACTTCCTAGTCCTCCCCCCAAGGGATCATGCAATGAATTCATTGACTCTGTTTTTATTGGGTTAGAAAGGGCATGTAAGTAGCCTTCAAATAATAGCAATTAACCATTCACATTTAGAGGGCTGTGTGTTTTAGAGAGCCTTTCCCCACATTTCCTGTATGTCCATTTTCTTCTTCTTTGTTCTTTCATTCTATGGATAGTTGTTGAGTGACTACTCTGTGTTAACCATTGTACATGTGCTGGGAGGAAAAGAAAAACTGGATACTGACTGCCCTCAACCAGTGCCATCCTCAAAGGAAATGAAAGCAAGTCACTTGACACCACTTAAAACCGTCCTGTGACTCCCGCACCCCCTTTTCCACTCCTAATTAAACCGGCACCCCTTACCTTGGTAGATAACCTCCTGCCCGGTGTGGCTTCTGCCTTCTGTGTCCTGTTCACTTCCTGCTCTGCTTTCTCCCTGTTCACTCCGGCTGAAGGGCCTCTGTGCTTTTCTGCCCAACCCTGTGCTCTGGACTAAGACACCCCTCCACCTCAGTCTGCACGCTGGCACTCTGTGCTGCTGGCTTCTGCTCATCCTCCCGATCCTGGCTCAGTCACCTCTTACAGATATAGCTGCCTACCTCCCGGCATCCCACTGAACTCTGCACAGTTTGCACTTATTTATTTGTTGATATCTCTCTTTCTGCTACTGAAGGTCAAGTTCCTGGAAGATGGGTACGTCTGGAGCCTAGCCCTGATAGCCACTGATTAAATGAAATGCATCATAGGCAGGACAGAAATAAGTTCCTGATATGTTAGAGGCACATGGAAGGAGCACTGAATTCTGCATAGAGGGGCTGGGAGCCAGTGGAACCTTTTGTGAACAGCTGTTGGGCTGTAGTTATTCTAGCATATGAAGAAGCTGACCTGCCAAAGAACTCATTCCTGGCCCGCAAAGAAGCAGAGCCCAGTCATTCTGACTCTTCCTTCTGGCAGTGGCTACAGAAATTGTGGCAGACTTTAGTCAAGGGGACCCATGGATCAATCCTGTGTCTCTTGATCACAGACCAGATTCCAGCTCATCTCCACATGCAGCCATCCCCTCTGAGTCCCAAGAGCTCCTGACCAACCCTGCCAATGGCTCTGAGGAACTATAAAATACTACCAATTACTATCTCCATTTTACAGATTAAAAAACCGAGGCTCAGAGAAATAAGCATGAGGCCTAAGGTAGTTCCCCAGAGCTACCCTGTTTCCCCAAAAATAAGACATCCTCTGAAAATAAGACCTACTTAGAGGAAAGATAAGACATCCCTGAAAATAAGACCTAGCACATCTTTATATTAAGCAAAACTTAATATAAGACACTGTCTTATTTTCGGGGAAACAGGGTAGTGAGAGATGAAGTCATTCTGCATCCTGGTCAGGATGACAACAAAGCCACTGTTTGTTCCAGTCTCCATTCGGAAGACAACAGCCTTCATAGTTTTGGGTTCACATAATTCTATCTTGGACTCAGCCAAGTGCAGTGAGTCACAGCTTTCCTTCCTCATCTGGAAAAGGGAAGGCAATGAGTGTCCCAGGGTACATGGTGGGGAGAGCTGTGGTGGGTAGAGAGATAGTGGTATCATTTATATTTACAGGACATTTTTATTGTAATCATTATGGTACATCTATTACATTCATTTTCAAATTTAACTTTCCCAAATTGATTTGAGAAGGCCGCAAACCAGTAAAATAGCAAGATTCATTGGAACAAGAATAAAAGGAAGCATGAAGGACTGGAAGCTCTCAGCCAATGGTGGAGGTTGAAGGATGTTACTGGAAGTGAAATTCACAGTAGTCAAGACTACTATAGAACAAATTGGGTGTTGTGGCTCACGCCCGTAATCCTAGCACTGTGGGAGGCTGAGGAGGGAAAATTGCTTGAGCTCAGAAGTTTGAGACTTGCCTGAGCGAGAGTGAGACCCCGACTCCTAAAAAGATGAAAAACCCAGCCAGGCACCGTGGTGAGCACCTGTAATCCCAGTGGCTTCTCGGATGCCCACAGCCCGAGTCTGAGGTTGCAGTGAGCTATGACACCCTTGCACTCTGCTCAGGGTATAAGGTGGGGCTCTGTCTCAAGGAAAAAAAAAGAAACAAGTTGGGTAGCAGACTTCTCAAGAGACTAAAAAGCAAACAAGTAAATAAGACAAAGCAGGTCATAGGAGAGACCCATCTTTTTCTTGGTTCTACCCAATGTAATAGCAGTTTTTGTTTTAGCATGTGGCCATTTGGTCCTTTGGCCAGCCACTTCATAAAGGCATGGGTGTCATGCTGTGGTTAGATAATGTCAGTGACAAAGTGTCACCCGGGTCCACTTGGTGTCAGGCACTGGCCCAGGCCCTGGAACAAGGGCTGTTTCTTGAGGTGCACAGACCCACCCCCCAAGGGCTTTTTGGGTACAGCATGAGCTCCATGAAGCAGTGAGGTTGTACCAATTGTTCTGTCTGTGTCTGCAGTGTCCACAAGAGTTAGCCTTGCATATCATCAGGGCACAATATGTGTTTGCTGTAACCTGGAATCAAGTCTCTCCTCTTTATCTTGACTCGGTCACTAAGCAGTTTAAATCACTGCAATACCATTGCCTGCTCCAGCACTTCCCAAATGTTAAGGTGCAGACTGCAGAGGAATCTCTTAGGCAACTTGTCAAAATGAACAATCTTGGGCTTCATCTGACATGTTCAAATTCAGTATTAAATGATAGATAAATGACATAACTTCCTCTTAAACTTCTGGGATTGAAAGGGTGTGGTCCAGGAGTTGGCAAATTGTTTCCAAAAACGAATATTCCCCTAAAAATATTCTTCTGTAAAAACAGTCTGGCAAATATGCCTATAGGACATATTTCAGACTTGGCTGGTCTCCGTTGCAACCACTCACTTCTGCCTTTCCCTTGATAAAGCACTCGAAAGCAGCCGTAGACAATACTTAAAGGAATGGGTGTGGTTATGTGCCAATAAAACTTTATTTATAAAAACAAGCTGCAGACCAGGTTTGGCCCAGAGGCTATAGTTGCCAGTCCCTGGTTCCAGACCTTATTGTAAAAGTGAGTGTACTGAGGCACAAAGAGGCTTGAAGTCTTGCCCAGTGTAAGAGATAAAAAGAGTTGTTGTGGGTTTTTCCTTCTGTTACCCACAGCTCTTAGAAGGACAGCCTCAAATGAATGTGTTTAGAAAACAAAATGTGCCCATTTCTGCAATAAAGTGTCTGTGACTAGGACTCCCTGCATATGGAGATTCTCTTTCCTGTGATTGGAAACTGGAAAATTCTTAACTTGGTATTTTTAGAAAAACAGCCTTTTCCCAACCACCAGTTTTCAATCTGGCAGTGTCAATGTCCATTGCCAGAACTTTAATCGAAAAATATCAAGTTAAAGTTTTCTCTGGTTACTGTAGCAAAGCTGAATAATAAAGTCTGCTTAAATTTTTTTCAGAAAAAGTATAAAGCTTAGAAATCTTAGAACAGCTGCAGGTGTTTAATAAGAAAGTGGGAAGGTTAGAGAATGCGGTTCTCATAGAAAATGGGCTACTTGAAAATAGCTTGACAATTAACCATTTTAGAACTGGCAGTCAAACTGAATTCTCTGTTAGGGGAGGTCTGGGCTGCATAGGGAGCTGCATCCTTTTGCTGCACCCCCACCCAAGCTGTTGTCAACTGAATGCACAAAGACAGAAATTTCATTTCAACAAGTACTTTTTGAGCTCTGCTCTCTAGCAACTCTTGCGCTAGGCCTGGCTGTGATGGAGGAAGGATGGAGAGGAGGTATCAGGAGAAACAGGTAAAGATTCCTGAGACTGGGGCCTTGTCTTCCAGAGCCCCACCGTCTAGTGGGGAAGACAAGATTTGTTCCTTCCTTAAGGCAATGCCAGCTGCTGTTTTGGAGGTTTTAACTAAGAGGCAATTTGTCTCTGATATAAAGTCTAATTGGCAACAGGGAGTTGAGGACTGGTTGTTTCAATGTTCATGAATTAACAATGATGCCCCATGATCATGTCAATGTACACAGCTATGATTTAATAAAAAAAAAAAAAGATCAAATAAAACAACAACAACAACAACAATGAATTAATGTGCAAAAAATAGTGCCTTTCAGGGCATGGTTCTTTGGACCAAACATGCCAGAATCACTGAGAGAGCTTAGTAAAATTTCAGATTCTAGGAAGGACAATCCAACAGAGAAAAGATAATCTTTTCAGAAAAACTGGGCACCTACATGCAAAAAAAAAAAAAAAAAAAACAAGAATCTAGACACAGACCTTCTACCCTTCACAAATAAATAAAAATAGATCCTAGAACTAAATATAAAACACAAAATCATAAAATTTATAGAAGATAACTCAGAAGGCCATCTAGATGACCTTGGGGATGATAATGACTTCTTAGATATAACACCAAAGGCATCTGTGAAAGAAAGAATTAATAAGCAAGACTTCATTAAAATAAAATTTTTTTGCCCTGAGAGACACTGTCAAGAGAATGAAAAGACAAGCCACAGATGGGGAGAGAATATTTGTAAATGACACATCAGATAAAGAACTGTTACTTAAATATACAAAAAATCCAGACAAACCATTTTAAAAAATAGACTAAAGAACCTTTTTTTAAAAATTAAATCATAAACGCATAGATCATGTATACATGAATGTGTGTGTGGGGTACAATGTGCTGATTTCACATAGAATTAGGAGCTTTTGCATCACACTGATTAATATAAACCTCATCTTGTTTACTTATTGTGTTGAGACATTTATACTCTATACTAGTAGATCCAGCACGTACCCTTGCATTATGCACCATAGGTGTGGTCTCACCATTCACCCTCCCTCCATCTGACTGAAGAACCTTAATGGATACGTCACCAAAGAAGATAAGTAGATGGCACAGAAGCATATGAAAAGATGATTCGTATCGTACATACATTGCATCATCTTGTATTAAGGAAATGCAAAGGTGCCACTGCACACCTGTCAAAATCCAGGACACTATCAATACCAAATGCCTGCAAGGGTGTGCAGCGGCAGGAGCTCCCATAGACTGTTGGTGGGAATGCAAAATGGTGCACCCCTGCGGAAGGCAATGTGGCAGTTTCTTCTAAAACTAAACACACTCTTACCATAGGATCCAAGTCATGCTCCTTGGTACGTACCCAAAGGAATTAAAAACTGATGTCCATACAAAAACCCATGCACAGTTGCTTAGAGCAGCTTTATTCATAATTGCCCAAACTTGGAAGCGACCAATGGGTCCTTTAGTAGGTGAGGGGATAAAGAAACTGTGTACATCAGACACGGAATGTTACTCAGCACTAAAAAGAAATGAGCTACCAAGCCATGAAGTGACATGGAGGGACTTTCAATGCACATCACTAAGTAAGAGAAGCCAGTGGGGAAAGGTTACATACTGGATGACTTCAACTACAGGACATTCTGGGAAAGGCAAAGCTAAGGAGGTCAGTGGTGCAGAGGTGAGGGGTGAAGGGGGATGAATGGGCAGGATACTGAGGACTTGTAGGTCAGGGAAGCTACCTGGGATGGTACTGTAGCAGTGGGCATGTGCCATTGTACCTTTGCCAACTCTACTTTCAAGGATGGACTCTTGTCAGTGATGGCAAGGTCATCAATTGTAACCAACGTACAAGGCTGGTGGGGCACACTGATGGTAGGAGAGATGTATGTGTGGTGGGAGTAAGAGCATATGGGGAAATCTGTATTTTCTGTTCATTTTTGTTGTGAACCTAAAACTACCTTTCTTTTTTTTTTTGAGACAAAGTCTCACTCTATCGCCCTCAGTAGAGTGCTGTGGTATCATAGCTCACAGGAACCTCCAACTCTTGGTCTCAAGTGATCCTTCTGTCTCAGCCTCCAGAGTAGCTGGGAGTCCAGGTGCCTGCCCCCTGCCCGACTATTTTTAAAGATGGGGTCTCACTCTTGCTTAGGCTGGTCTCGAACTCCTTAGCTCAAGCAGTCCACCTTGGTCTCCCAGAGTGCTAGGATTACAGGCATGAACCACTGCCCCTAGCCCCCTAAAACCACTCTTAAGAAAAAAAAAAAAAAAAAGTCTTTTATAAATGCAGATTCCTGGCTTGGCACCCATAGCTCAGTGGGTAGGGCACCACCCTCATACACAGAGGCAGGTGGGTTCGAACCCGGCCTGGGCCTACTAAACAAGAAGGACAACTGCAAAAAAAAAAAAGCTGATCATTGTGGCAGGTGCCTGTAGTCCCAGCTACTTGGGAGGGTGAGGCAAGAGAATCATTTGAGCTTGTTGTGAGCTGTGATGCCATAGCACTTTACCATGTGCAACAAAGTGAGATTCTGCCTCAAAAAAAAAAAAAAAGCAGATTCCTGGGCTTCATCACCAGTGATTTTTGTTAAGGAGATTTGAGTGGGGTCTGAGAATCTGCCTGTGTAAGTCATGCAGTCCACATTCATAGCTCACTCCAGTCTCACATTTCTGGGTTCAGGTGATCCTTTCTCCTCGCCCTCCCAAGTAGCTAGAACTACATGTGTGCACCACCACAACCAGATTTTTTTTTTTTTTTAATTTAGTAGAGACAGAGTCTCATTATGTTAACCAGGCTAGTCTTGAACTGGCCTCAATTGATCTTCCTGCCACAATCCCAAAGTGCTGGGATTATAGGCCCGAGCCCCCACTCTGACCCCTGTCCCTAGACTTCCCAGGAGCTGTGATATACTCTAACATTTGGAAGTCACTGGCCCAAACTAAAATTAGAATTTAGGAGTGACCAGGAGATTTTGGAGCAAATTTCAGGCCATGCTGAAGAGTTTAAACTTTTCTATGTAGGACATAAAGAGGCCCTGAAGGGTTTGATCAGGAGAATGACATCTTCCAAGTGTTGCTTTGAGAAGATTAATCAGCCAGCTGTAAGCAGAAAACCATTACATACGTCCAGGAAATGCAATGCTAGGATTAAGTGCTAGGGGACATGCAAAGAACTTCACAGAGCAAGTGGGTACCACATCTCAGTCGCGATGTGTACTCCGGAGCAGAGGCTATGGCAGAGGAAGAGATATGGCTGAAGCCCAGTGTAGCAGGTGCAATATAATTAGTGACCCTGGTTAAGAGAGAAATGTTGTTTCTTTGCTTGTTTCCCTAATAGTGGATTGTAGCCGCTTTTTATGTGTAGTGGAATTAGAAGGTGGCTCTTGGTGTCACGACTGTAGTCAATAGAAATCACGTTGGAGTTTACCAAGGGATTCCAGGTGGTGAGGTCTAGATATGAAACCAAGGGTTCCTCCTTACTCCCATCAGTAGCTTTTGATATTTACAAAGATACCCATTTTCACATGAGGAAAATCTTTTCTTTAGCCTTCACATCAAGTGTCCCACTACCAGCTGTGATAAATAAACCCTTAAATTTCAGACATGTAACACAGATTTCCAGATCCTGAACACAGTGAGAGGCGGGGCTTGACTCCATACAGTGACTCAGGGATTCAGGCACTTCTCATCCTGTGGCCTGCCCTGCCCTAGAACAGAGATTTTCTCAAGTGTGGCCCTGGCAGCATCCCCTGGTTACTTGTTGGAAAGGCAAGTTCTCAGGCTTTATTCCAGACCTGTGGGATCAGACGTGCTGGAGCAGAGCCTCACAATCCGGCTTGCACACGATCTCAGGAATTCCATGCACCTCCATTTTGAGAACCCCTCTGTTTTCCAATTGCAGGGGAAAGAGTGTGGTGCGGTGGCACCTTCCTCCCATCCCACTGGCCACACCCACCAAGAGGTAGGCTGGGATTGGCAGTCAGAGTGTTCGAAAAGCATCAGAAACAGGCTGTGATGAGCTTGCAGCCCCGCCCTTCCCCATTTTCCCATCTGCGAGACAAGGACAGTAATACCTCATTCAGAGTGACTGTGAGGATTACTTGATAAAATGTGTTCTTGCCTGCTGGCTTAGGAGAGATAGATTCTTCTACCCACATTGCCCCCCAAGTCCTGAGCTGGTCTTTCATCATTTATGGTCTTGGAAACTTTTCTGTTCTGCCTCTGCAAAGAACACATCCTGAAAATTTGTCCACAAGCAACTCTAAACACATGCTTTGGCTGCATAAATAAGGATTTCAAGATAGCATTGCATGCAGCCTTAAAATCTGAAAAGCTCTTTATATAAATGGTATCATTCACTCCTAATTACACTTTGGGAGGTAGTACATTTAAATCTCTTTCACAGGGGACCCAGGGTTCTGACAGAGTGCCTGGCCATGGTCCCCAGCTGAAGTGTGATGGCCATGGCAGGTGCCCAGCTCTCTGCTCTACGTGGCTTGCCATCACAGGCCTGTAGGAGAGCCCAAGAAGGAAAGACAAATTCCCAAAGCTCAGGGAACTCACAAAGGATAGAGAGAAAAATCCCTGACATTAACTCATTCCTCACTCCTTCTACGGAGGGGAAAAGGAGGGGGACTTAAGACAAACTGACATATGAGGCCATTTAAAAGCCGATGAGCTCAGTTCTTTATGAGCGGCAGACACAGGGGTGGTGGTGTACAATGACGTCAGTTTGAACAATTTGCGTGTTTCACTGCTGTGATATGCCAGACTGATGTAAGACATGTGACACATGAGCCTCACTGAAGAAGAGCTCACTGGCTGCCTCTGTGGGAAAAGTCCTTATCTCCATGGTGATGGGCTGCACGTCCCAGACACTGTCTGGAGGTGGGAGGGCAGCTGGAGACATCAGGGACGCAACCCCCTTTGAGAGCAGTAGCTATGACGAAGAACGCAATGTTCCTTTTTCCTGTCCTTACAACTCAGTAAGGAGTTGGGAGAGCAGGGAAGTGAAGGAAGGACTCTCTGCCAAGGAATTACACTTGCACTATTAACACTTCCCTCCTGGAGCTCTAAGCACAGAGTTGACAGTTGGTGGCTTTGCTGCTATAAGCAAAGAAATTCCTGTTAGGAAATTTAGAGGACCGACTTCATCCAGGCAAAAAGGGTAAATGGCTACTTATATCCTAAAATAACCAGGCCCAGTTGAAATTACCTAAGATCCTATTCTAGAATGCCTTAGCAACCACAATAATAGTTGCGCACCTACTATGTGCTAGGCACTATGTGGAGACCTGTACCCTTATTACTACCAGGCCTTTCAACAGCCTTACAAGTGATTCCTGTGCCACAAGTGGGACAGGTGGTTCAGAGAATTAAGTGTCTTATCCAAGTTTACATAACTCACAGGTCTGTCGAAGCCCAAGCCTGGGTTTTTTTTTTTTTATTATGCCAGGTGTTTCTTTTTTCCATGGTTCTCTACTCCTTTGAAAGTTAGAGCTAATAGGTGATTGTAACAAGTCATCCTTATAGACTTAGTAAAGGCCAGGCTACATTCTAAGTTCTTTTAACAGTTATGGAAATTCTGCAAGTCCATATCCTAAAATGAAGAGAAAGAAGCTTAGCACAGAGAAACAAGACTACAGCTACAGCTTAGCACAGAGAAACGAGACTACAGCTAGTCACATAGGCCTTTGGACCCAGGCAGATGGGCTCTGGGATTTATTCCTGTCAGTGCCTCGCCGCCCAGACCTGCTTGGCATGTGGGTTTCTGGGACAGGCCTCCTGTAGTATTTTATGAAGTCCCACAGGAGATTCTGATACAGGGTCCCTGCGTGGCCCCTGTCAGGAGGCCACTGTGTGGCTGAAAGCTCCTCTCCTTCCTGTTGACTCTGAGCAGGCCCATCTCATTTCTGCTCACTGGATTTCCTGCACACCAGCCTTGGTGAGTCCCAGTTATTTTTACAAGAGATGTCCAGGAAGGTTTGGGAGAGAGGATCTCCATACACAGCCCCCCAGGTAACAGACAGAAAGACTTCCTTTTGCTCTAATGTCTGTTTGAGACTGGTGTGGCAGCTTTGTGGTATCAAGAACACCCAAAGCACCCATTGGTTTTTGACTCCACCCTCCTCATCTCAAGCCTCCATCTTCACGAGCCCATCATGGTACCAGCTGCTGCCGAGTGTGGCCTGTCCAGACCTGGCTCTTTACCTTTGTACACTTTCTCTCCACTGCCTGGATGCTCCGCCTGCACCTTGCCATCCTGAACTCCTCAGAAGTTTCTTGCTGACAAAAGCCCTCCCTGGTACCCCCATTGTCTTTAGACCTGGTCATGCCCCAGAGCACACTGTGTGACTCTATCTACTGGTCCATCTGTGCCCCCGGTGTTACCATGTGAGATGCTGGGCTCCTGGAATGTGGAAGCCGTGTACACTCTTCTGGGAATCCGCACTGCCTAGCACAAGGCCTGGTGTGGAGATGTACTCAGCAAATACAGAAGCAGGGAAGTGGGAGTGAATGTGGTGAATCTGGACCACGATTCCCCGTCACTGCACTTCCATGCGGGAGAAGTGCAGTGACACATGAGGTCTGGGTCCTTGAATTGCCACTGGATTCTCCATCATGCACCAATGGACAATTTGGGGGGAGGGGATGTTGCTTTGTTTTATTGGTTATTTATGCTGTAGATTATTTAATGGTCTTGCAAAATTTGCTTTCTTTAAATAAATGTCTCTGGGGAAAATATTTTAATATTTAATTATAATAAACGTGAGTGGACCCACCACCCAACTTGAGAAATAAAATATTCTGAATATGTCCACCCTCCCTCCACCCCCGGTTACAATCCCTCTGCAGGAGTCCCCACTGTTCTAAGTAAGGAGTTCATCACGCATGTACGTTTGCTACGCGGGGCCCATATGAGCAGGGAGTGAGTCAGGGTGAGTCACACGAACACAGGGTCTGATCCCATCATGGTTAAACACTTTGATATTTTGTTCGCCATAAATCTTGATGGTGGAGATCTTTGGCACCCCATTAAGTTTGCTTTTGTAACAGCTTTATGGAGATAGAATTCACATACCACGTTTAAAGTGTGGAATTCAATGTTTTTTCAAATTGTATTCATAGAGTTGTATAACCATAACCAAAATCAAATTTAGAACATTTTTATCACCCTGAAAAGAAACTCCATGCCCTTTGGGTATCACCCCCTCATCCCTCAAATTAGGAGCAGTGAAGGGAAACCATGAATCTACTTTTCATTCTGTATAGATTGACCTATTATGGACATTTCCATACCTGGTATATAAAAATTTTGTGTCTGGCTTCTTTTACTTACCATAATGTTTTCAAGGTTCATCCTTATTGACAAATAAGAATACATCATATGGACATACCACATTTATCTGTTCATCAACTGATGGACATTGGGGTCGTGTCCACTTCTGGGGTATTGTGACTGATGCTGCTATGAACGTTCATGCACAAGGGACCCCTTGAGTTTTCTGCCCAAGGTGAGTGCCTCACTGACTGCACGCTGGTCCCAGCCTTGTCACTGCACAGGAAGAATTGTCATGCTTAGCCTAGTTGCAACCAAGTGGAACAGCCTAATTCCCACGCAGGGTGTTGACGTTAGCACCCAGGGCTGTGCAGGTGAAGGCTGGAAACAGGGAGCCGTGCAGCTGGGGCAGCAAGGTCCGAGTCCTTCCCACAGGACGGCTCCGCTGGTGCTTTTCCTTGTTCTCCTGTCGCATCTGTGCCTGCCAGCTCGGTCCCTGCCGTACTTGTCACCCACACATCCTGCCATGCGCCTCTTTCCTGTGGCAAACAGAGGGAAAACTGCATGTTGCCTTTCTCTTCCAAGCTTCCATTTGGGAAGCCCTGCAGGGCTGAGGATGCTGAAGTGGGCTAGTAAGGGAGTATGTCTGGGGGAGCTTGGGGTGCACCGCACAGTGAGAATGGGACACCTGAATGGGATTCTGCAGGGCTATTTAGCAGAAGGGAGCCCTGCTGGGCGAGGCAGGCAGCCTTGACTAGGGCAGAGAAGCAGGTACACGTGGAGGCGGCTGCACCCAGGGGCATGGCAGTAAAAAGGAGGAGGCAACTGTCTTCAGGAGAAAATCAGTACCTCAAAAGGGCTTCAGGATAACCCCCCCACACACACACTTTTCTTAAGTCATTCCAGACACAGAGCTGCCTGCATATTCCGAGGCCTTTGTCTCCTCATCATCTGAAAACAGACTTAAATTTTAAGACTGTTGGGAATGGTGAGTTGGTATGAGATTTCTTTGTAAAGTGATAAAATGTCCTGAAAATAGATGGTGGCAAGGGTTGCTTCAATTTATCAACCACTGTATTTTACACTTAAAAAGCCTGAATTTTATGTTGCACGAATTACTTCACAATAATAAAAGAATGAATCAATAAAAATATGAATATGTGATTGGATGGATGGGTGGACTGTTGGATGGAATGAGAATTGGATGGATAGACAGAGGGAGGGAGACAAGGTGGGATGGAGAAAAGCAAAAATGGATAAATGGAAACTGTCGCAGTTCCAAGCAGGTAACATGTAATTTCATCTACTGTCCCTAGGAAAGATGGGAGTAGGTTAGAGAGTACTCCATGGTGAAAAGCAAGAAAAGACGATGTGGATTGCAACTTCCCAGCTCATGCTTACTCCCAATGCCTTCCTGCTCTACCAGAAGTCCACTCCGTTTCCTTCTTATCCAGCTTCATTATAATATTTTCTATAGCACTCACCACAATCTGACGTGCTATGTATTTATTGGGGATTTTGGTTGTTGTTTTAATTGTCTGTGCCCCACTGGAACATAAGCTCCTCAAGAGGAAGAATGGTTTTTTTCTTATTCTTTCCATGTTTGTATTCTCAGCTCACGGAATGATATTTGACACACCCTGCCTGGTTAGTAAGGAATTGCTGTGTGAATGAGTAACTGTCCTTACTCCTTGTGAGAGGGGATGACACAGCCCCTCTAGCCCCATAGTTTAGATGGAAAAGAAAACATAGAAGACTATCATGAATTTGTGTGGCCTCCCCCTTATATTTGAAAATCACCTATGTGATTGGAGTAGAAAACTGAGATAGAGGTCAAATTGAAGCTAGTTGATCCTGGTTGTGAATTTCTTTAATATCCACAGCTAGGAATTTGATGGGGATTATATTGACTCTATAGACCTAGTTGGGGAGTGATTTTTATATTAGCAATATTAGGTCTTTTAGTATATGAACACAAAATGTCTTAACATTTATTTAAACCTTTAAAAATTAACCTCCATGATGTTTTATGATTTTCAGACTACAAACCTTATACTTCTCTCCTTAAATTTACTTCTAAGTGGTTTTTTGATGCTACCATACATGTAATTGTATTATTAATTTAATTTTCAGGATGTTTCTTACTAGTGTTTGGAAATATAGTTGATTTTTGAATATTGACCTTGCATCTTGTAACTTTGCTGAACTTGTTTATTAGTTCTAATAGCTTTTTAGTGGCTTTCCTGAGAATATCTGGGTACAAGAACATGCCAGTTGGAAATACAGATAGTTTAAGTCTTTTTTCTAATTCAAATGCTTTTCATTTCTTTTTCTTCCTCACTGTCCTGGGGAGAATCTTACAAAGTTGAATAGAAATGGGGAGAATAGAATTCTTATCTTGTTTGCTCCTAATTTTGCAAGGGGAAGCATTTGGTCTTTAATCTTTACATGTGACCTTAGCTGTATGTTTTTAGAAGGTGACTTTTATCAGCTTGAGTAACTTCCCTTTTACTTTTCTGGCTTATTAGTATTTTTCTCATGAAAGGTGGTAAGTTTTGTCAGTTATTTTTTCTGTCTATTAAGATAATCATGTGTAGGGTTTTTTTGTGTGTATGTCTTTTATTCTATTAATATTGTGTATTCCATTGACTGATGCCATATGTTGAATCAGACCGCACCGCTGGGATAAATTTCACTTGGTCACAACGTATAATCCTTTCCATTTGTTGCTGGATTCTGTTTGCTAGTATTTTGTTGAGATATTTTGCATCTGTATTCATAATGGATGTTAATTTGCAGTTTCATTTTCATGTGATATTTTTGTCTGGTTTTGTTATCAGAGTAGTACTGGCCTCATGAGTTGGGAAATTTGTTCTCCTTTTTTTATGGTAGAAGAGTAAAGTATTGTTGCTGAATCTCCTTTTAATGTCTGGTAGAAAATCACCAGAGAAGGCGTTTGGTATTAATAATAGTCTTTTTTATGGGGAGAGGGTATTTTATTGTTACTCATTTAGTCTTTTTATTTGTTAAAGTCTATTCATATTTTTAATTTTTTTCTTTTCTTTTCTTTTTTTTTTTTTTTTTGAGACATAGCCTCAAGCTGTCACCCTGGGTAGAGTGCCGTGGCATCACAGCTCATAGTAATCTCCAACTCCTGGGCTCAAGTGATTTTCCACCTCCGCCTCTCAAGTAGCTAGGCGCCTGCCACAATGCCTGGCTATTTTTTGGTTACAGCCATCATTGTTGTTTGGTGGGCTCAGGCTGGATTCGAACCCACCAGCTCAGGTGTATGTGGCTGGCACCTTAGCTGCTTGAGCCACAGGCGCCGAGCCAGATTTTTAATTTGTTAAAAATCTGTTTTGGTAGTTTGTGTCTTTCTAGGAAAGTGTTCATTTCATTAAGCTATCTAATTTTTCTGGTATACAATTATTCATAGCATTTTCTTATTATCCTCTTTATTTCTTTAAGATCAGTAATGGGGCAGCACCTGGGGCTCAAAGAAGTAGGGTGCCAGCCCCATATACCGGAGGTGGCAGGTTCAAACCCAGCCCCAGCCAAAACAAGTTTCAAAAAACTAAAAGAATTGAAGTAATAAAAAAAAAAAAAAAAAAAAAAATTCCCCAGTCACAGTGTAAAAAACAAGTAATTGAAATCGGGGAAATTCATAAATATACGGGAATAAAATAATACATTCTTAAATAATCAAGAATTTAAAGATGAAATCATGAGAGATTAGAAAATACTTTGAAATGAACAAGAATAAAAATATACTGAAACTTATAAGATACAACAGAGTTGGTACTTAGAGAAAAAAATGTATAATTACAAATGTCTACATTAAAAAAGAATAAAGATCTCAAACAAATAATCTAAATTTCCCTTATGAAACTGAAAAAAAGCATAGAAAATAAACTACAAATTAGGTAGAAGAGAATAACAATGATTAGAGCAGAAAATAATAAAATAGAAAACAAAAAAATAGAGAACGTCGATAAGATCACAAATTGGTTCTTTGAGAAGATTAACAAAATCAGCAAACCTTTAGCTAGAGGGACAAAGAGAAAAAGAGACATGATTCAAGATATTAAAATATGGAACTTAAATGTTTATAGAGGCACGATTCACACTGGCAAAGTTAGCTAAGTGATCAGCTAATGACTGGACTGAAAAATTTTAAATTTTCTTAGATGAATAAGTTTTTCAGCCTTTATTAAGGATCTCTGTGTGTATGCTAGGACATACCTTCAATGCTCAGGTAGCTAGTTTGTAACTCTACCTTTGTCTTCATGTCTTCTTGCACAGAGCCTTAAAATCTTCAAGAAGTGAGAGCTTAGAGCCTTCTCAGGTCTTTCTTTGGCATGCATTTATCCCTGGATGTGTATCCAGCTCTATCCATGTGCTTGGCTTACTAGATTCCCAGAAATACGTAGCCAAATCCCTGTACCAAATTTTTCCTTTTAAGTTTTTTTTTTTTTTTTTTGGTTAATTTCTTGTATTTCCAACTCTTCTATGTGGCTCAAAGAAGTACAATTTTTAACAATTGACACTGCTTGTTTTTTTTTAATTTCTCTAGAGAAAAGCCTGATATCACTGGATAAATTCTGAGCCAGGCCAAATATAGATAAATCCTGCCAGTGGAATTTTCCAGGGAAACAGCAGACTGACCAGCCAATGAAAGCTGTCTGGGCCTTGGGCCTGGAAAGAACTCTAGCTCCAGCATCTAGCTCTCCAGATGCTGCTGGGTTGCTGGTTTCCACTGTGATTTGTGGGGCTACTGATTTTCAAAACTATTATGGAGATAGAGGGGTAGGGAGAATGAGACTAAAACAAATTAAAATGAAACAAAGTTCATTGTTCTAACCAACTCAGGCAATTTTTATTTTGTACAACGCTTTCAAATTTTTGGATAAAACCAAGTGCATTGGGCTAAGCATGTGCCTGAGCTTAACCACATTTCAGTTAATTTTCAGAGGTCCAGAAAAGTTTATTTCAATTTTTGATTTCTTCTTCATTCATTCATTCTTTTTTTTTTTTTTTATTATTTTAAGATGATAGACAGGTATTCATAGAGTTATTTCTACTGGTTTAACTAGAGCTCTCCAATTATTCCATTTGCCCAGGAGCTTCCTGGCCACCCCAACCCTTCAGAATAAAATGCTCTTGCCATCCATTCCGGGAGGCTTAAGAATGTCGTGGGCCCAAAAGGATTAGTCATTTGAGAAGACGTTGGGGACAAAATGTTGGGGTGTACCTGGTGCTTATAACCAGTGTTACTTACTCAAGAAATTACTTCCGCTCATGTCAAGAGTTTAATCTCCTCTGGTAGACCAGAATACTGTCTTGGAATATACACATTTAAGATTTTTTTTTTTTTTTTACTTTAAACCCATATGAACATCATTTTAATCTTAGGAATCAAGAATCAGTTCCCTTTGTTCTCTATATCTACCCAGAGGGATCTTTCCCTGCACGTCTATTTAACTATTTGACCAGGAACTGCTTCTAGAAGTGATGAGGTTGAATGAATGCAGGGGGAAAAGTGCATTTGAAACGTGCTCCTACTGCAGACATGTTAAAACCTTTATTTTCAGGCTTCAGGAATGCAAAGAGGAATAGCATACACTCCTTGCCCTCAGCGAGCTTATAATCTCAAGCAGACAGACACATGTCATTAAAATCTGATATGGCAAAGACAGTCATATACCAAATAGCTCTGTGATTATGGTAACATTCTCAGGAAAGAGGTTAATATACCTAACTTTATGCGTTGTTTGTATTTTTTAACTGTATATACAAGTGGTATTTTTTAATTGCTAATTTGTTCCTTAAAGTCCCTATAATTTCTGTTACTTGCTCACCTGTCACTCGTCTGCGTAAAGTGCAGTGCGTCTACTCCCGTCACCGGCTGTGGGGAAGATGTGCGCTCTCCTGCTAATTTCTTTTTTTTTTTTTTTTTTTTTGCTAATTTCTTGCACCTTTCTCCCTTCCTAGAGCAGCACTCCTCCCACTTCTGGGAACACATGAACCTTTTAAAGTGCAGACTCCAATTGGGTTTGTCCAGTGTGAGTCCTTATAGTCTGCATTTTAACAAGTTTCCAGGTGATGCTGATCCGCAGACCAGAATTTAGCAACAAATTCATAAAGATGTATGAGATCTGGGCTCTGAAAACACACTCCTTACATCTTCTCAGTAGAAAATAGCTCCTATCTACTTTTTCCACCCGGGCTATTTATGCACTTGAACTTTAGAATGTGGGCCACAGAGGAAGCCTGTGGGACTTTTTCCAGAGGCCTTCACGGTAGAGAGAAGCTTATTTTCTACAGTAATTTTTTTCTGGGGGTTTGCCCAAAAGCCAGGAATATATGGAGAAAATTTCCAGGTCACTGCAAAATCAATCCTTGTTGGATTCTCTGAGTGTTCTGTGCTATTAGTATTGGTGAAAGGGGAAGCCACAAGAAAACTGAACGGTTAGAAACATGCGATATATCTTGTAGACTTTTTATCTAAGGCCACCGAGGAGAGGAGGAGGGAAGAGCAGTGTGTAAATCAGAAGAGGCAGTAGAGGGAGAATGCAGACACCCTCCTCAGTGTGGCACAACAGATTGTTTCCAGAGTCCCATGACCTCAGCGCAAAACCTGGAGCTCACGTTTATCACCATTGTGACTTTGGGGCTGTCTCCTTTGTGCCTCAGTTTCTTCTTTTGTTAGGTGGAGATAATGTCAGTGTTTATGTACCAGTACTTGGCGCACAGTAGACAGTTATGTTAGTTTTTATCACTAGGCACTTTGCAAGGTGCTTACCATACAGTATCTCACTTAATTTTCCTGAGTATGTGAAGGAGCCATTATTGCGCTGTGGAGTAGTCTCACCCAACCCCAACTGTCAACAGCTGGCAGCTGGACTCAGAGCCAGGAGGAGAGCTGACATCTATATTCCGAATCTTGCTGGTTGTTGTTGTTGCTGTTGTTGTTGTTTTTTGCTTTGTGAAAATGAACCCCAAATTCTACTGGAAAGCAAACTTCTGGAGAGTAGTTGGGGTTTTATTCCTTTGCACATAGGATACCTCCATCAATGTGTGATTATGCTTGAAAGAATATGTGGGTGAATTCTGAAAAGGGATGTAGAAGTACTTGTGTGCTGGGAAAATCCCTCCCTGTAAAAGTGGAATGGAGCTTTCCAGAGATGGTATAAATGTTCTACCAAGGAGGGTCACAGAATAAATTAGCTGCCTCTTAAAAGCCAGGGATGAAGGGGAGATGGGAGGACAGACAGTGTCATTCTCCACGTGTCTATGAGCCATGATTAAAAGAGGACCATTAGGAGGCATCAGGTCAGAGCATCCTTAGGAGCACCCCCAGGACCTTGAGACAGAAGGAGCAGGCGATGCCAACTGGGATCACACACAGGAATCACCCCATCAGGAGAAAAATTGGAATAAACTCATGCTGGGACTCACCCCAATGCAAAAATTCTATAGCACTTTCTAAGAAATATCCAGAAGACAGGGAAGGAACAATGGACTTCTGAATAGAAAAATGATTTCATCTGTCCCCCACATTTTTATTAGCTACAGTGATGATAACTCTTCAGATCACAGTGGGGTATGTAAAGACCTAGATGCAATTACCTTGTAAGGACAAAGTTCTTTAAGAGGCCTGGCTCATGTGCTTGGTTATGGTAGAATCTTCACTGCTCCATGGGGTTCAGATCTCTCTCTCTGGGTGTTCTCTTACTATTTTATTTGAGGCCTCATTCTGGAAAGGATTTGAGGTGGCCTATAACATACATAGGATATTAACAGGAAGCCAAACTGGAAAAGAAAACATAAATGGCAGCTCAGCTAGATCCTGACTGAGCCCAGTGTGACCAACACGCTTCCTCTGTAGGTGTGCCAACCTGGCTGTCTTGGCTGTCTGCCTTCAACCGGCAACACGGTAATAGGAACCCAATCGGGACTCCGGAGTAGCTTGTCCTGAAGAAACCACAAAAAGAAACATTATAAATGCTCTGGAAAACTATAACCTTTCAGAAGTTTTCTTTTCAAAAGGGAGTTATCTTTTTAAAAAGATATATATTATATGGAGTAACATGCATGATCTTCCGAAATAATTGGGATTGTCCTAACAGTGGACGTGTCTTTTTGTAGTTGAACCACCAATATTAGACTATCTGTGGGGGAATTGATGAACTCCACATTACAAAATTCTCCTTCAATAAAGTTTCTTTCTGTGAAAATGTTGGTACACAGTGGGCCAGGTGAGCTTGAGATCATACTCTTTGAGCGCCTTGAGGGAAGCTATTACATCTTACCGGATCAAAGCCAACCATGACCAGAATTCCCAGTGATCCGGGGGAGGAGCCCGTATGTCCTGTGAGACACCAGCATCTCAACTTGAGATCTGCCCCGTCTTCCTGAAGATGGAGAAATGGTCTGCAGATGGGCCAAAGTCTCCTCGGAGATTGTTTTTATACTCTCTGCTCATGTACAATCAAGCCATTGAGGACCCCCAAATCCTACTACATATTTTAAAGTAGGTGTAACTTTTTTTTAACCTGCCTCCCAAAACTTAACACTTTATTAAATATTTAAAATGCATTGGGCTTCATTCATGGTCTATGTACCAAGCAATTAACTTAGGCCTAAACCCATGATCCATGTATAGAAGATATTGCACAGGGTCAACCTGTTTCTCTTCATTAAAAAATTGCTAAACGCTCTTCAACCAAAAGTTCCCCAGCCTATAAATGGCAGAGCTGGGCAGAGCTTTCTGGGTCCACAGCCAGTTCCATTAACCATCATGTAGCATTATAGTTCCATGAGCTGTATGTATCAAAACTACACACCTGCATTTAAAAGAAGCATTTCCTGCCTCTTCTTTGGCTTTGTAGGAATTATAGCTACTATTTTGGGGAAGAGAACTGATGAAATTTTAGAGACATCAGATAATTGCTTACTTTTCTGATATTAGACCCCAGGTTAGTGATTCTCAAAAGTTAATCCATAGATCTCTTCTAGCCTCTAAATTTTTATATGTTGATGTAGAAATAACATACGCACTTACTGAGAATAATAGGACCCAGTCCTAAGCTTTTGGTTGGAATTACACAAGTTAACATTTGTGAAGTGCTCCGCACAGTTCTTGGCACCTGGTAAGTGGTATTTAAGTGTTTGCTACTCTTGTTTTCATTTGTCCCTTCTTGTTCCAAACAATCAATCCTAATAGAACATTTTCAGTCATTAATAGGCTTTTCCATTGCTCTTTAGCAAACAAGGAGTCGAGTTGGCTAATGTGAGTTCACAGATGACAACAAGGTTGTGTTTTGGTACAAAGAGCCTTACTGGGGGGGACACCTGGGCTTTGTCATGGCTGAGGGACTCTGGTAATGTCACTCTGCCACTTGGAACTTCATTTTGTCTCCATCCAAAGAAAATTTAAAATTTATCCAGCTTAATCTCTGGGTGTATTGTGCAGATAAAATAAGACAGTGGAGAAAATACATGTACATTAATAATGATCAGAGTTTTGTTAGAATTCACAGAGAAACTGGGCCCTCCAGGAGATCACAGCTAGAGGGGAAGGCAGGTAAATATAAGACGCTAGGACAGTACAACAAGAGCCATGATAAGGCAGTTGCAGGACGCTGTAGGTATACAGAGGAGAGACACCAGCTTGACTTTGACAGAGGAAACATCAAGTGATAAAGAGTACAAGAACAATCATTGTTATGACTATAATTTCTTGGGCACTGGTTTATTGGCAAGTACTTTGTAAAAGTCTCATCTTTCCATGAACTTTATGAGGTAGGTGCCAATATTCTCTCTATTTTACAAATCCTGAAAATGAGACTGTGAGTTCCAAGCACTTGGGCAGAGCTGAGAGTGTCACATGTGCAAAGCCCAGCGCATTGCAGCCACTACAATCCTGGCGCATCCCAGCCACTGCAATGTACCTCTCCATGGTGCTGAAGACTTTCTGGAGAAGGTAACGCTTGGGCCGAGAGCTGTCAAGTCAGTAGAGTTGGCTCGGAAAGATGGAGTAGAAGGAAGGCATTCCAAACGGAAGGGAAAGCAAAAATAAAGGCAGGAAGTCTGTCTCAACTCCGAGTGGAACATTCCATTAAATAATCTGATGTAATGGCATGCCACAGTAAAGCACAGGCTGTAACGATTTATCAAGTATTTTCAGCTTCTTGGAGAGAGAGAACAAATGAACAAGGGGCATTATCACAACAGCAATCAGGCTTGCCTAAGCAAAGAAATTGCTCCTCTCTTGCTAAATAATGATTTAGAGTGTTGTTTCTATTTCCAACTTCACGGCTGGCTCATAAAAGGAACGAATACCCCAGCAGTGCCCTGAACATGGGATTCTAAAACAGCACATTTCTCTGCAAACCTCCTATTTCCGTTGCCTTTATAGCTTCTTAAATTTGCTGCTTTGGGCATTTTTCTCTCTCCCCCACGTTTCTTCTCTCCTGTAGACAAGAAGTTTATTGGAAATATCCCATTTGGCTATTTTAAAAAGCAATTATTTATTTATTTCATAGAATTATTTAAATCCCCTTTGCCCGTGCCCAAAGGGCTCTGGGCTTTTGCACAAAAATCAGAAAATGGGACAGGCAGTTTGTTTACTGTCAGCAGCTGGGCTCCCCTAAAATAACTGAGGGCCCCTGGCCATGCCCCGTGTGGAAAATTGGCCGTGCTCTGAATCCTCAAGGTCAGTGAATTGAGAAGGAAAGATCAGGAAAGTCTCCTTGTTCTATGTCTGGATTCTGAAGGGATCCTTGGATTTTCTTTTCATTCATTCATTCACCAACTACGTATTGAGCATTTTGGGTATAACAGACACTCTGCTAGGTTAAAGAACTACTCTGGTAAATAGAATTTAGACTCTATTCCCAAGGAACTCACAGTTTAACTTCTAGACAAGCAAACAAAAGGTAATTAATTGCCCAAGATGCTATGTACAAGGATATAGCAACATATATGTTGGGGAATAACTAAATAAATTGGCACAAAGTAGTAGTTAGAAAGAATGAAATGACTATATGTTTTGATATGTTTAAACTACTGTAGGAAAATAATATATTGATTATGATATATTTATGTAAGAGATATATAAATTTATGTCAACTTAATGATTAGCTTGGAAGATGAGTGGTAAAGCAACCAAGTTGTTTTCTTGGTGAGCTTGGAGAAAAGTAGTTTCAATATTCAGAAAGTTTTAAACTTATCTGTATGTTTTTATAACCAATAAATGTATTTATATAACATTAGAATATTTAGAGTCCAGTTGCTAAAAACAACATTAGGTGCACATATGGGCTGCAGACATAATATAAAAGGAGAGCCTTTCAGGCCGAAGGGAAGTTTTTCTACAAGAGAACATATCTGAATAGGGTTTTGATGCATGGATAGGAGTTTTCTGGAATGGTGAAATTAAACAACAGGCTCACAGTATTTTACATACATCATGTCTTTGAATCCTTACAACTGCACCAAAAAAGTACAATGGTATCATGCACATTTTGCAAATGAAGAAAGAGAGGTACAGCCACATGAAAATAGTCACAGGAGACAGTTCTTTCCCAAGACTTATTCAAGATGCTTTTTTAAAAGCATGCATATTGTGACAACACTTATGTAAATAAACGAATGAAAGAAATGCTGACCCTCCATGGATAGTGTGGTAGAGTTGTGGGTAGCTTCTTCCTCTTTTCCTTGCACTGGTTAAGTTGGGTGTTGTGGTTCTGTTACTTTTATAATGAAAACTGTGCTTCTATAAATAATGAAAAGACTTTTACCTCAAGGCTCCAGAGTAGCCGTTACATGATTATGGGATGGCACGGACAGAAACGAGAAAAGCACAGCATCCCCAGGCTTCTTGAAAAGGGAGCAGAGAGGACATTGGCTCGGTTCTGTACAGTGGGACTTAAACTGGAAATCCTCAGACTGGAGCTCAGACTCCCATGTACAGAAGGAGAGGCTGAGTCCATGTTTTCCCAAATACAAGTTTTGTTCATGGGATGTTCTCAAAAAATAAATGGAGAAACAGGATGTCAAATAGAAGTGAATCACCTTGTATGAGAGTTTTCCCCTTTTCATTCTTTTGATCTTGCTGGGTAAGAGGAGAAAGTCTCGTTTGAAGAGTAGTCTATTTATAACATCTCTCTATCATTACTAGTCTACTAGTAAACTTTACTCCCACCCTCTCTCTGTTTTATTCCTTCTTCCCTCTCTCTTCTTTTCTTCCTCTCTCTCTTTCTTAAACAAAAAAAGAGTAACCACTGAGCTCAGAACATCAACCAGGCAATAATATAAATGATTATTATTTATAGTCTCTTTTTATTATATTTTCAGTTTCCTTGTATTAAATCAAAAAATAATATAAAGTAATCTGTTAAAATAAATTTAAAAATTATATGTTAAAATATAATTCAAGATTAAGAAAGGTAAGTTATTGTTGGCTCAGGTGAATAAACATGGAGAAATCATCATAAAGTTTGAGAACCCTGAACTCTCTGATATCTCTGAGACTGACCAGTTCTGAGGTTCCAGGTGGGGTATGTAGGGAGATCAAGAGTCCCTTGTCAGTGGTTGAATCTTTGCAGTGACCTCCAGCAACATCTAGGACATCTCTCTTCTTCACCAGGCTGCAGCTTTCCTTTCAACATCCAGCATCTGAAGGTTCAGTAAATGCTTTTTGCCATTGATCTCCCTCTGATTTCCAGGAAAGGATGGGGACACATGCCCAGTCCAAAAATGAAAATAACCAAATTGTGAAGCCAAGTATTATCCTGAAAGCTTAGAATCGGGATGCAAGCATAACTGTCAGGCATTTCTGCCCTATGACCATCATTCAAAGGAAGGGATGAAGGGAAGAAACAATGGTTGAGCACTCACTGTATACATTGAACTATTAGTTACTTTCTCTTGCTATGAAATTGAGGTTCAGGGAAATTCAGTCGTTTATCCAAACACCCAGAGCTGGGACTCTCAGGCCCTCCAATGCCAAATCTGACTCCAAAGCTATTTCTCTTTCCTTAAAGCACTGTTGTCTTGCTTGGTGGAGATTTCATTACAATCTTCATACTGGGGTAAGAAAAGGATTAACTTTATATTTTATACTTTTTAATCTGCAGGACCTCACTTGCACTTCTTCACACACACACACACCCGCAACCCCCTGTGATTTCCCTGCCTAGAATTCCCTCCTTGTTTTCTTTTCACCAGCTCTATTTTCCAAATCAAAGTCACCTGTCACCTCTTTCACACAGCCTTGGGCACAATTTCAGCTCACGATTCTTTTCTTTTTTGAGCATCTCAGCAGTAAGACTGGAGAATCATCGGGTTGCAAGGTGGTATCAGATCTAACATGTAGGAATCCAAATCCTGCCTTTCTACTTGCCAGCTTTGTAAGTTTGGGCAAATGAAGTCAACCTTTTGAGCCTTGGTTGCTCATATGTAGAATGGGCTCAATGTTCTGAAAGCTAAACCTCATAGGTACAAATCAGAACTGAACTAGCATGTGCATCAGGTGGTTCTTTCCTTACATCTCGGTGCTTTTCGTCCACTCCTGCAGAGTTCCTTCTGCGACAGAGATCTTACCATCTTATTCCTCCTCAGAAACATCTGAGGAGCCCCACGGTTTATTTGTGTAAAACATCACAGTAGAATGGAGGTGGAGTTCTAGCCTCCTGTCTAAAATTCATCTGACCCAGACCTACTCCCTTATTCTCTCTGAGAGTTATGTTTTTATTTACAAAACTAGGAAACTGAGGCCTACTCCACAGGATTTGGGTAAACAAAGTGCTTATAAATGAACGTAAATGTTGTTCTGTTCCTCAAAAAAGTGTAATGTTAGGTTCACAGCAAGGTTCAAAATTCATAGCAAACCATGGTGATTCAAATATAAAACATCATTCAATTATTCATTTATTTACCGAATGTTCATTTGGCACCTTCTATGTGCCTGGCACTGTCCTAGGTTTGGGGATACAGCAGTGAAGGAAGTAGCAGTAGAGTTTACATTTTTAGTGTAACTTTAAATCTGAGCTTTCTGCCACCTACTTATCAGGAAAACAAGTAAGGAAATATATTATTATAAAACTAAATGATGCAGGTGGTGTAATGTAGAGATTAAACTTGTAAGTCTGGAACCAGGTCTAGGTTCAAATCCCAGCTTTTCTTCTGATGGCCTCGGCAGGTCCCGAGACATCTTTAAGAGTAAATAGTGCCAGTCGTGTGAAGCTGTTTTGATAATCAGATAAGGCACATCACAGGGAGTCCGTGGAAGTGAAAGCCCCTTGGATTCCTACACAGGGTGGGAATGCTTTCCACCCACTCACTCCCATAATTCCTTGCACAGTGTCCTACACACAGTAAGTATTTAATAAGTGTCTTGACTGACCAGTGGAAAACCATTTGGACAGAAACAAGCAGATGCATTCGTCACCTCTCAGGCCAGCAACTCCACCTTACCCACATAGGAAGCACTGGTCATGCTACATGATTCAAATAGATATTTCTTTTCCACTAATGCATGCAAAGAAAAATTAGCTGAGTTTACTCCATGCCTCAAAAGATTTTTCATTGCTCTTGAGTGGTTTTGCAGAGAGGAATAATTTCTTAATCAAACTAAACTATCCAGATGCCCTTGACCATGTAATGCTTGATGCAGTCTAGCACTTCAGTAAAAAATTGAATGATCATTTTCTCGTCTACTATTCAGTGTTTTCTAAGGACAAAAGGAGGTGATGATGATGATAAAAACTACAATGGAATGATTATAAAATAAACTCACAGCATAAACATCTTTATAAGCTAAGAAGAATTTTACGTGGTGCTCAGAAGCATGTCTATGCAATGGGAGAGCTCTGGTAGTTTTCAGGTCTGTGATCTCGGGCAAGTTATTTAAAATGATTTTGTCTTTTCATCTGTAAAATGGTTCTAAGAACTGTAGTTATCTCTTTGGGTTGTTCTGAGACACCTGCATAAAATTCTTAATACAGTAGTCTAATTCACGTATTCCATCTTTTGTGTTTCAACAGTATTTAATGAGAACCTATTATGTGCCAGGCATAAGGGGAGGCTCTTGAGATACATCAGTGAATAAAACTAATACCTGTGCCCTCATGGGGAAGTGGCACTGGGATCACTCTTAGTGGTCAAGAGTCCGTGGGCTTCCTGTGATGTCTCTGGCATATAGGTAGGTATTGGTTGCCCATTTGGAGGAAAGTCTGATTTATTTGCTGGGATTAGTACACAGGGAAGGTGGGTCCAGTAGAGGATGGAGGTGGCAGGTGGCTAGAATTAGGAATCACGGCATCTGGCTTGTGGATGTGGCCATCCTCCCAATCTGTGTGTCAACTTTTAGTGTCTGAAGACAGCTTCCCTGTAGAGTTCCCCAGCTGGAATTGGTGCATTAGACTCATGCTGCAAAATTACCTTTAGACCTAGAACATTTTGGGGTAATAAAACTAAGTGGGAGAGCCAGGATTTAAATCCTGTCTGAGGACTTCAAAGGCCATGATTGGAAATGGAAATAGAAGATGGAAAACTTGGCATATATTTGATTACCTATTTTGTGTCAAAAGTTGTTCTTCATCTTATTATATCAGACCTTTAAATATTAACAACTAAGTATTATTCTCCCAATGTGGAAATGGAGGCTTGAAGAGTTGAAATGACTTATCTAGGATCACTCAACTAGCATGGGGTAGAGATACGACTCAACTTTAGGAATTTCTGTATTAACTTTAACTGAGGGTTTTCCTATAATCAATCTATAATTGACCATCTATAGTTCAATCATGTGACCCTATCTTAAATGTCACATTTCACTGGAAATTAATGTGAGAGTTACACATGGATCAGCAAATTGCAACACCAGGCATGGAATTTCAGATTTGTAAGTCTGTCAATTTCAGTGTTAATGTCCAAGGCTAAACGTCTCCCATTAACTTTCTCTTTTCTCTAGTTATTTTAAGTCTCATTTTGTCATGCTCTACATCCCTGGCTTCCTAAATCAGTGACTCTCATGTAATGCACTTTAATTCTCCAAGAAAAAGCCTTAGAGGTATTTACAGAGGTGTTAAATTCCCTCAATATCTTACTCTGCTTTTATTTTTTCATGTGTTAGAACAGTAGTCCCCAGACTTTTTGGCACCAAGGACCAGTTTTATGGCAGATAATTTTTCCACAGAGTGCGGGAGGAAGGGGACGATTTTGATATGAGTCTGCAAGCAATTGATTTACTATGTTCTCTGTGCATTCACACCTCTCTGCTAATGATAATCTGTATTTGCAGCCTCTTCCCAGTCCTAGCATCTGCCCCAGAGCTGCCTCTCAGATCATCAGGCATTAGAGTCTCATGAGCAGCACACAACCTAGATCCTGCACACACACAGTTTGAAGTAGGGCTCCCACTCCTGTGAGAATCTAATGCTGCCGCCGATTTGACAGGCGTTCTGGTGGTGATCCAGGGCATGGGGAGTGGCTGGAAATACACAGGAAGCCTTGCTCTGCTGCTTTCCAGCCATGCCTCCTGCTATGCCGCGTGGTTCCCCACTACTGGTCTGTGGCTGGGGGTTGGAGACCACAGTGTTAGAACATGGCTGATTATATCTTCTTCGATTATCAACTTGCCAAAGAGGAGGAGGATGGGTTTGCAGGAGCTATCTGTCCATGAAATCGAGCTACACAGGATGGAGGGCTGGAGTACAGCATGGGACAGCCTTGTTTTCTCCAACACTTCCAAACTCTATCTCCATTTCAGGGTTGGACTTAATTATGGAAGAGTGTCTGATCCTCCAAATTGTATGAGTTAAGGAATCTAGGACTCTTTTGTAGCACGTCAGTCCCCTATTAATTAAGATTCCGTCAAGACTTTGGCCCATCCATTAATCTGTCATGAGGTGAGCTAGCCTGTAAGGTATCTCATGACCTTGCCCCTCTTTCTCTCCAGCATATATCCCACTCCATGGTCACATACACCTGCGGAGTAGTCCTCCCAGCATCCTTTTATTACACCTGGTTCTCTCATCTCATCCTTTATATGATTGCAATCTGAGCTTCTAGGTTAGGACTCTATGACCCCATGGACACAGCTGACTGAGCTGGGGGTGGATCCCTAACCCAGGCTGAGTCAATAGACTCCTTACCTTAGCATTTAGCCTTGGACCTCAGAGATGTCATCGTTCACCATTCTCTTTCTGGGGGCATAGAATATGACATATTTGTGAAGTTATTGGCAATCATGTTTCCCAAAGTAGCCAAGAAACAAGGAGAAGGGTACGATGGGGAGAGAGAAAAATGGCAGAAAAAGAGTGAGAATGGTGCATGGGAAGGAGCAGAAGGGACAGAATGTTTGAGCAAGGTTCTGGTCATACCTGAAATCAGCTTAGCAATGCCAGGAGACACCTGTAGTTTTGTTTCATTTTGTTTTTACTTTTACTTTTTTGAGAGTTAAAAGTGTATTTTTTATGTCTTTTTCCCCTTTCTGCTTAAAGTTTTTTAATAAGTTGAATTCTGTTACATGTATATATGGTACAGTGATCAAGTTGGGGCTTTGGTGCACTCATCACCTGGGGATAGTGTACACTGTACCCCAGAAGTAACTCTTCCTTCCTCACACCCTCCCCTTTTTGAGTCTCCAGTGCGTGCCCCTGTGTAGCTATAATTTAGCTCCCACTTATAAGTGAGAACATGTGACATTTATTTATTTTTATTCCTGAGTTACTTTACTTAGGATAATGGATTCCAGTGCCATCCAAGTTGCTGCAAAGGACATTATTTCCTTCTTTCTTATCCCTGAGTAGCACTCCATGAGAGGTATATAGACATATCAGGAACCAGTTGCAGGAGTGAAATCCATCATGACCATAGTCCTTGGAATTATATAGGAGCAGGGAGTCATGGGGGTCCCCCGAGAATTCTGCCTGCTGCCAGAATAAAGAGATAATGTAGGTTAACCTCCTAGAGTGGGACTTGGCATGTGGTGACTACTCACTGAGCAGCAGCCATAGTTATTTTGCTGTTTTAATTATCAGCATTCATTTCAGTCATTCTCAATCAGGACCCATCTTCTGAGTCTCAACACTACCATACTGTATTTAGTCTTTCAATACAAGAAAGGCATTTGAGTCCCCACAAGCTTCAAGCTTCAAAGATTTGAGATTTGTCATTTGCTTTGTAAGTTTGGAGTGAATAACCTAATGCAGGTCATGGCTAAGCTGCTACCATTTGCAAACAATTGTCCCCCAGGAAAGGGATTTCAAAATGTTCACTCTCTGGCAGGTTCAAATATTTTCCAAATTAAAACAGTTTTCCCTTTTCAATAGAGAGTCTGTAACTTGGCTCCCAGGAGTGACAGAGTTAAGAAGAGGTGAACGATAATTCTCCGCTCTCCAGTTTTGCCCAGTCTCACTGCCACGTTAGTGTGGATGAGAAACAGGTTTTTCTGATGGATTTGTCCAGAGAAGAATCCCATTCATCCACTGTTTCCCGTCAGGCGCTGTGCAGGGTCACAGAGTTAGAGCTGTGAAGAAGCCTGCCAAGGAGCCCACTCAAGCCAGGAGTACCTGCCACGCAGGGGAGGCTGCTGACGACACCCATACCCAGGTATCAGATGATTTCAGAAGCGTATAATACTATCAAGATAGGAACAGGATGATGCTACTGAAAGTGGCTTAGACAGGTGCCAGAGTGTTCTGCTCGTTCAGGGAAAAGCTTTATAAGAGGATATTTTGGCTGAGATCTAAATGACACAAAGAAGCCAGCCATCCTGAGAGCAGGGGAGTATTCCAGGCACAGTGTCAAGTGAACACAGACGTCGGAGCTGGGAGTTCACAGGGTGGGCTCACTGAAGGCCTGGCAGAATGCACAGGGCAGCCAGGCAAGGAGGGAGATCAGATTAGGGTTCCCAGGACACCCAGAAATTTTCAAGTTATTCCAAATGTGCTTCAGTGCTAAATCAATGGAAAGCATTAAGGGAAACAGTGGAATCTAACTTACATTTAAAAAGATGCAGTTTGTCATTTTGTTGGCTTCCCAGCATCCCTTTTTGAGATATAAGCCACATACCATGAAATTCACCGTTTTAACATGCATAATTCAGTGATTTTTAGTATATTCCTGAGGTTGTGTAGCCATTACAACTAAATCTGATTTTCTTTTTAAAATGATTGTTCTGGCCACTGTGTGCCAAATGAGGGTGAGACAAGAAAGCCCCGACAGTGGCCCCAGTAAGGCTGGATGGGGGTGGCATCAGGGCAACAGTGGCAACGGAGAGACATCCCCAAGGCTTCCAATTTTCCATGTCTTCCAATCCGATGTGGTGACGAGAGCACACAGCCTGTGAGGCTCCTGGACCTACAACTCACCAGTGGCCTAATCAAGAAAACCTCGCCTAATTGGTCTGAGCCTCGGTTTCCCAGTCTGAAAAATGGGAACATGAATACCTACCTTATGTGTTTGTTGTGAAAATCAGGTAAGATATAATTTGTACCTGTCTATCACAGTGCTCTGGATGCAGTATGTGTTCCACAGGTGTCATTTTTCTTCTGTTTTGAGTGTCTACCTGTCCCCCACCTCCACTCACACTCCGAAGTGGGGCTGGCTTTCAAGAACTCTGTTCAGGATTTCTCTGAGCCAATTTCTCAAAGCTGGAAAGAATCCTTTGGAAGAAATGTTTGGCCTTTCACCTGCCAATGGACAAAATAATAATAATAATAATAATAACAACAACAACAACTTTTCATGGGAAGTGTTGGGGGCAGTTCTGCCTCCACTACCGCTGAGCTGTGTGGTCTCAAACAAATCACAACCCTTCTGAGATTCAGTGACCTTGTTTACAAAACAAGAATGTTAACACCCACTTTATTAAGTAAGACTAGGAGAGGCTTGGATAGGAGCTACCATAGAAAACCCCAAAGGGGTTCACAAATGCAAAGAATCATTCATTTTATTTCCTATCTGCAAATACAGAGTGAGCTCATCTCCTCTGTGCACATCCGGCTGGGCTGCGTGTACTTGGGAACAAACCTGAGACAGCCCTTATTTATGGGATGATTACACGTCTGGGTTTGTCCAGGTCTATTCTACTTCATGCCTGTTGTCCCAGAATAATTAATAGCTCTGCCTTTCACTGGGAAGAGTCATCTGGTTTGAGCAGTAAATTATTTAGTCACTTGATTTATTCACATCATCATTTTTCCCACAGGTCAGATTAGACCTTTTCCTTTATTGCTTCAGCTGGAATACCGGCAGCGCTTTGAATTTTCTCCTGCTTCTCCTCCTTTAGAATGTACAGTTAGCAGTAAGATGGGATTCCATTATGTACAGAAGCATCTCATTTATGTTATATGTCCCTATTAGGCGTTTATCAAATACTTATATGAGCAAACTTTTTTCTGTGTCCTCTGGCAGAGACAAGGAAATGAGGGAACCTGTTGGAGGTTGTGGAGGGAACCTGTTGGTATCTCTCTTAAGCAGTGAAGAAGAGTGATGTATTTGTGTGTGAGGTGAATGGAAGAAAGCAGGATGCAAGTTTCTGCTTTTTCTTCCCATCTCATCAAAATGTTAAGGAGGAAATAAAAGTTCCAATGATGCCTTTGAGTAGGCTGTATTAGCCATGACGTATTAGCCATGAGTCGATGCTAATGTGGAGGCAGAAGTTCAAACATAACCTAAAATGCATCCTGAAGGTGCTAGGCTTTCCTCATCCATCAGGGCTAAGCTGACAATGATCAGGTAAACCTGTGATTTAGCATTTTCTATGCTAACACCTGAGTTGAAATAATTTTATGAAATGGAATAACAGAATCTGGATTAGACAGCAAGGAAAAATGAAAATGGAAGATCTGCTTCCAACAGGATCTACATCAAATGATGGAATCTGCCCCTGGTTAGGGTTTGGTTGGAACTGATTTTGGAAACACGTTGTTGTCATGTTGAATGTGGCTCTACTCCCAGCTTTTGAATTGGCTAATTTTACCTTAGCTGGTACAATGATTTAAATGTCCTAACCAAGGAGTAGGTAGTGTTGGTTGGGATCACTCTTGGTACCAGTATGATTGGCTTAAAGGAGAGGATTTTCTTTTCTTACATGACAAGATAGATGAAACAGGCAGTGGTTGATATTGTTCAACAGCTCAGTAGTGACAGGGCGGTATGAACAGTTATCTTGGCTTTTCCCCAATGTTAGTTGCCTCATCATCACCCAAAATACTGCATCTACTTGCGTTAAATACAAGGACAAGAGCAAAGAAGGAAATCACAGGAACCCTTTTATAAGGAAAAGCCAAGAAAAGTCCTCTCACATTTCATTGGCCAAAATAATGTCACCTGACCACCTCAATCTACAAGGGAAGCTGAGAGTGAGAATTTAGGGTTACTCTTAATGAAAGTAGATCTCCAGGAGTTAGGACAGGAAGGAAAAATGAATAGTAACCATTGACTAAGAACGTCTGTCACAAGGGTGAATTTCCGTTATGATTTTGCTATTTGAATGCACTACTAAAAGGCTGACCACGTGCCTATTACGTGCCCCCATGTTGGTTGTTCAAAGGAAAATGAGTCAAAACAGCAGCCCATGTCTCTAAGGAATTTAAAATCAAGTTTTTAATTCTCATTTGTGTCTATATTACCCAGCACAGTGCTAGGAGCAGAGTAGATTCTGAATATGTGTGATGAAGAATGCATTCAGGTGACAATTAGAAACCCAACTGCCCATCAACCCATGAATAGATTAACAAACAACGGTATATGTACACCATGGATTGCTATTCAGCCACGAGATGGAAACTTTACATCTTTTGTGTTTACCTGGATAGAGCTGAAACACATTCTTCTTGTAAAGTATCTTAAGAACGGGAAAAAACGTATCCAATGTACTCAATACTAATAGGAAAGCAATATATAAACAACTGCACCCTCACAAAAAAGAAAAGCACAGTATATTCTAGTGAGGGGAAGGAGGAAGAGGAGCAGGAGGAGGAGGGAGGGTGACTGGCAGGATCTCACCTAATGTGTACAACATGAGGGTGTTCAGCAAGCCCGTGGGTAAAGGGATCACCTACAACTTGAACTTTACCTTAGAAATGGAAACGACGTAACCTACATTCGTACCCTCCTATTAATCTGAAATTATAAAAAATAAAAGAAAGCACGAACGCATTGACCACTGGGCCCTGTGGTGTCCATCTCCCCACTCGCAGAGTGGGCCACAGGCCCCCAGCCTCGGTGGCACCTGGATGCTCACTGAGCCCCAGACCTTCTGAATGAGAGTCTGCCATTTAACACATCTCCCCAGTCATCTGTGTACCCACGGAAGACTGAGAAGACCTGGTGCTACAGTGATGCCTGACGTGGCTGGATCACATTTGCAGAAGCAAGACTGCAGACCTGGATAGTTCCTATCCAACAGTGGTTTCTGCCATGGTGCAGGGGAATGAGCATGTTCAAAGGAGCCATTTGCCTATTTAAATCTAGGTGTTTCCATTCTCTAGTTGGGTGACCTTGACCAATTACTTAGTCTCTGATGCTATTACTTAGTGTCTGATGCTGGAAATTATTGGGACAGTAGCCACTATTACTGGCAGGAAGGGTGTAAAGGACAGGACATCCAAAGTGCTGGGCACATTGCCTGGTGTGTTTCAAAGGCTCAGTCAATGTAAGTTTCTAAGAATATCTAGAATTATAATCACTGTGCAGCTTTTGGGGGTCACTCTTGCTAAGGATTATGGGAAGGAGCCAATGAGCCTTATGACTTGGAGTCATCGTGCAAAGTGTGGATGTGGCCTGGAACTCCGCAGAGACTTGGGGTGTGTATCTGTCAGCTTGGGCTGCCGTGAGAAAACACCCCAGGCAGGTGGCTGAACAACAGGAATTGACTTTCCCACGGATGGAAATCTGTGACCCAGGTACCAGCACATTTGGTTTTGGACAAACACTGTCTTCTGGCTTGTTGAAGGCCACCTTCCCCCTGCGTCCTCTTGTGGTCTTTCTCTGTGTATGTAGAGAGAAAGCAGTGTCCTCTGTTTATAAGCCTACCAGTCCCATGGATATTCTCCAGCCTATGTCTTATTTAACCTTATTACCTCCTTAAAGGCCCCATCTCAAAATACAGTCACATTGGGGGTCAGGGCTACAGCATAGGAGTTTTGGAGGGGGCACAATTCCGTTCTTATCAGAGTGAACATCCCAAGTCAAAGGAAAAGCTCAGAAGGCTCAGTGAGTAGACCCAACTAAGTTTGTTAGTTTCCTGGGACCGCTGTAACGAAGTACCATAAACTAGGTGGCTCAAAGGAACAGAAAGTTACTGTGTCACAGCTTCAGAAGCCACAAGTCTACACTGCAGACTTGGGCAGGGCCATACTCTCTCTGACTGCTCCAGGGAAGAGTCCGTCCTCAGCTTTCCTGCGCTTCTGGTGTTTCCTAGCAATCGTTGGTATCCCTGACTTGTAGCTGTGTCATTCTGGTCACCTCACCAGTTTTCTCTGTGTCTTCACATCATCTTCCCTCCGGCATGTCTCTCTCTATGTCCAAATTTCCCTTTGTGTAAGGAAACCAGTCACATTGCATTAGAGTTTAACCTGGTGACCTCATCTTAACCTTATGACCTCTGGAAACACTCTGTTTCCAAAAAAGGTCACTTGCTGATACTGGAGGATTGGGACTTCAACTTACATATATATTTTTTTTTAATTTTTTTTCCAATCTTTTTTTAATTTTTTTATTTTTATTTATTTATTTATTTATTTATTTTATTAATTTTTTTTTTTAATTGTGGAAAAGGGGCGGGGAAAGAAGGCGGGGGAAGAGGTGCGTGACAGGGTCGGGCCAGTGGCATGGTACCACATTGGCTGTATCTAGGTAGAGGCAGTTTCAGGCCGGGCCTTGCTGAGTCGTTGCTACGTGGAAGTAGCTCGATGGATCT